>JAJJWW010008713.1:0-79829 GCA_023531295.1 Papaver armeniacum | reverse complement strand
TTGTGGCGATATTATGATCCTACATCCCTCTTCTTTGCTCGCACTTATCGTAATCACCAATGGAGATGTGTGATTTAAATTTTCTCCTGATATCTCCGTTGCAGTGAACATAATCTTCTGTTTTTCCCATTCTTTCAAGGGTGATGATTTCTCTGCTGTTATAATCTTCTTTCTTTCAAAATCTCTTTTGTGTATTCTTCCTTTGATGCTTTCATGAAATTCATTAACCATTGCTTTTGTAATCATATTACATTCCAATTCTTCATTACTCTCTTTGATCCTAATTTTCTCCAATTTATCCATCATACACTTGATTTTAACAATTTTAGTGACAATATCCAATCTCTTATCTTCAATCACTCCCTGTTTCTAGCTCCAATATGTAGTTGCAGGAAATCCTACACTACACCCCTCACAATAATCCACACAACTAAGACATTTTAAGATGAATAACAATGATTTTATTGATTAATTCTTTGAATGTTTTCAAGATATGATAAGAAAGATCTAAAGAAATTACAATCACCACACACTTTCTCTCTCCTAATGACTTGTCTAACACTCCGAAAAAGATCTCCCCCCCCCCACAACTGGCTCATTCGACTCTTTATATAGGGTGGTATACAAGGGATGACAGCTAAGCTGTCCTTTATTTTCGGGAATGACTTGCGAAATATCGCAAGTGTACAAGTATTCATTCTTGCAACTCTCCTAAATTTCGCTAGGTCTTCACATCTTTCTCGTGTTTTGGCTGTCGTCATTCATTACGTCATTTATATTACGCTTTTGCGACGCCCTCGCAATGATATTGTTTATTGATCCCGCGAAGTATTGATGTCGCGATATTCTGATCCTACAATAGCCCTTATCCAGAAGATGTTTGTTCCCAAACTGGGGTGATCCATATCTATGGGGTGTAATCATCCAGCCTAATGTCTTACCCTAACATCGAGAGAGTTTGTCTCTCATTTGTTCAAGAACTCCTGAAATTAAGATAGAGGCGCATCCATAAGCAGTGCAGCTGCTGGTGAAATTAAGAAATCGAGAGTCATTGGAGAGGAATTAATGGGTTTGTTGGTTGATAAACACAGAGAGAGAAGCAGATCGAAACCCAGAGAAGATCAGACAGAGAAGAAATTAGGGTTCGATGTTACATCTGTGAATCGAGATTGAGACGTTGCTGTTGTTGGTTCCGAGAGACCAGATCGAGACATAAGAAGGCAGCGATGATGATTGACGAGCTCATGGTGAAGAAATCAGAGAAGAATGAGAGATTGAATCTGTTACAAGAAGAGAAGGAGCGAATCGGTGATGATGTGTTGAGTTCAAAGCAGAAATTTAGAAATTGGATCTGAAGTAAGTACTGGAGCTGTGTTCATTGAAGACATGGGTTTAGAGCAGATTCGCAGTTGGATAGAAGAATGGAGTGTTGGTGGTGCTGTGTTTGAATCTGGTGTTGCTAACAACACAGAGAGGAAGAGATTAAATGGGTTTTGTGGCTGGAAAATCAAGACAGGGATTAGAAGCTGTTGATTGCAATGGTTGTCTGAGTCTAATTAGTAGCAGGGATTCGAGGGAAGAAGATTTAAAAGAAGTGAAATTAATGAACCGAGAAGAAACAAGATCGAGCCGAGATATATATGAAAGTGGTACTGTAGCTACCATGGGTTAATAGAGAATGGGTTCTCTGAGTTCATCAGGAAATGCAGGGGATTAATGGGTTTGTGGAAATGAATCTGCTGCAACTGGAGTTGAGATGAAATTCAAAATGGGTTTGTTTGTTCTGATGCTGCTATGAAGATACAGTCTGTAGTTGATGCTGTGATTTCAAATACGAGATGATGCTGCAGAATTCAAGCTGCAAAGAATGGGTTATATGGTTTACAATGAGTGTTGGTGCTGTTGGTCGATGCGTATGAAATTGAATGAATAAAACACTAGATGTATGTGTAGGATTCTTAAGCAGGTATGGAGCTGAAAAGAGGCCTGAATTTGGCCGGGAAAGCCCTGTAAATAGCCGAAACTCGGCCAGTTCTCCATTCCGGCGAGTCGACTCGGTGTCGGCAATGACCGATCCAGACGAGTCCGATGAGCGATCCAACTCAGATGAGTAAGACCATTCAGCTAACTAGGAAGGCTGACTCGTCGGACTCAGTAGCTGACTTCCCTTCATTTGACCCAGTGGACTAACGGTTTGACCTGTTTGACCGTTAACGTGGACGGTGCCGTGACGGAATATTCCTTTGACGGAGAAGAAGATTCCGGTGCCGTTTTCTGGCCGGATTCCGGTGATCCCAGTAATTTTTCGGAGACCAAAATAACAGATTTTTGGGTGGATTCTCAACAATGGGTGTGAAGACTTAGATTTGGAAATTGGATGAAAATTTGTGAAGAATTCTCTAGAATCATCTAAACTCATGGGTTTGTGGAATTGGGCTCAAATTTGGAAAGAGAAGATGGAGGATTTGAGAAAGACTTGAACTTGGAAATTGAATTGCTAAAGGAAAGGGTTTCTATTCCTTGGAAGATTTGGAGAACATTGAAGCCTATAAATAGAGAAGTTCTCTACATCTTTTGACACACCTCTCTACACACACAACACTTGTGTTTTTGCTTGCTTTTCAAAATTCTTCTTTTTAATTCTTTGTGTGAACTTAAAAAAATTCTCCTTTTAATTATTTGTGTGAATTTCAAAAACATGAGTAGCTAATTTTCTTATTGATTAAGGATGAATTCCTAGTTCTTAATATGATTTAAGTTTTGTTTCAATTCTATCTTGAAGTTTTTCACATGATTATCGTTTATTTTTACTAATAGGAATGTTTATACATTCATGGTTGATTGATAGATTGTTTAGAGTGCACGCTAAATTGATTTGTTAATTTGATCTAAAGCTAGTGAAAGTTAGGGGATAAGTAATAGTTTCTTGACTCTTTACATAAGTAGCAAACACAAGACCTTGCGGAGGGAATCCGTGGAGCAATAGTGTGTGAAAACAACGTTAGCAAGTAGACCTTGATCTAAGAGTCTAACTACTAATATCAACCTAATAAATTCATAAATCTTAATGCGTTTATTTAAATTACATCTTGAGTGATCTACTACTAGGTGGTTTGGTAAATAGAATCCGGTAGTCGAGAACTTCCGTATCCGGTGATACAAGGGATTTAGGGGTTTAGCACTGATCTAGCTGCTTTACCTACGGTTGGTGATAATCTGTGACTAATAACATGTGGATGAAAAACATAACTTGAATCATTATTTTGCAACGAAGAAGGATTCCTTGATCTTGTCTCTCTTATTGATTTCAAATTTATCTTTAATTGCTTTGTTTACTTTCTTTTGCTTTACACCCCCCTTTTGTGACAATTTTTACAACTAATAATCTCTTGCTCCTTGTGGGAACGAACTTGACTACACTATATTACTTGTTAATTAGGTGGAAAAATATTAATTAATTTGTTGTGGTTACGACACGCATCAGGAGGCTAATACTAAAGTGCTGCTGGGTGATGGAAGATCCACATCTCTCTACTATGATATTTGGGTTTTGGAGAAGAGTTTTGCAGATGTTCTAAATGATTACACTCTAGACAGATTTTTTTGGGTAAGTGATTGTTCGATTTATGAGCACTGGGTTTTTCCTGACGCTCTTTTGGTTGGTTTACTAGCTGCTGGTTTGGAGCTAAATCAATTTCCAACTCCAACTAATGAGGCCGATAAAAGAATATGGATGCCAGTCTACTCAGGTGAGTTTAGCGTTAGTTCTGCCAAAGAACTGATTCGCCAAAAGCATGGCAATTTTGAAGCTGCATCACTTTTGTGGAGAAAAGAAGTGCATCCCTCTTTAGTTGCACAAAATTGGAAATTCATTCAGGGGGCTTGCGCAACTTTTGATCTCATTCAAAGCAGGTTCAAAATTCAGATGTCCAACAAATGTGTGTTATGTGGCATTGATGAAGAATCGTTGGAGCACATTCTTTTTCAGTGTACCTTTGCAGCTTGTGCTTGGCATTGGGTTTCAGATATTTTTAGTTTTTCAGCTAATTATAATTGTAGTTGCAGGAAATCCCACACTACACCCCTCACTAGAATTTACTCAACTAATCCATTTGAAGATGAATAACTATAGATTTTATTGATTATTTTCTTGAAATGTTTACAAAGGAAGATAGAACAGAGCTAAAGAAATTACAATCACTCTAAATTTTCTCTCTCATAATGACTTGCTTAACAATTCAAAAAGAACTCTCTCTACAACAAACTTACTCACCCCTTTATATAGGGTAGTACACAGTGGATGACAACTAAAGCTGTCCTTTATTTTCGGGAATAACTCGCGAAGTGTCGCAAGTGTATAAGTGTTCGTCCTCGCGACACTCTTAACCTTCGCCAGATTTTCACATCTTCCTCGTGTTCTGATTGTCGTCATCCATTGCGTCATTTATTTTACTTCCCCGTGACTCCTTCGTGGTGCTGTCGTTTATTACTCTCGCGAAGTATTGAGGTTGCGATATTCTGATCCTACATCTTGCCTCTTCTCATGTCTTCTCTGCGAAGAAGAGAATGTCATTAGAACTAACATTTTGAAATGTCGCAACCATTTGTTTTCTATCCATTCTTTTACCGACAAGATTCCGTGAATTTAGGAATGACTGTTTACACGTATCTAAAATTTCACTTTTTACCGACACATTTAATGTTATCCGGTTACTCTTTTCCCATCTATTTAAAGGAGAATTCCTTATGAAAATTTTTCTTTTCTTTCACTTCATCTTCTTTATTGCCTGCAACTTTTCTCTGCCGTTTTCCTTCACCGTCTTGTTCATCGTCTTTCTGCTACAACTCTTCTGCTGCTGTTTCTATGGCATCAATTTTGTTGATTTTGCTAATTTTGATTATTTCATGATTGATTCCTCTTATTGAAGTCTTTTATTTAGATACTATTCTTCTTTTAATATTTCTCTTGCCATTTTTGTTTCAGCAAGGATAAATCTACGAATCCTAGTGCTTCCATGGGCTCGCAACCGAAACAACCGAAATCCTTTGCCTCTAAGAGAAAGCCTGCGAATAATAAGGTATTTAAGAAACATTTACTCTTTTAATAACAATATTGTTGCCTCTATTTCTTATTTATCTTGTAATTCGCAGGATGCTGATAAATCCCCCAAGAAGCCTCGCCCTTCTAAATCTGTTGCGCCTCCTGTTTCTTTTCCTGGGTTTAAGCTTGCTACTTCTCCTACAATACCTTCGCAGGATAATTCATCTTCTCTAGCGATTTCCTCGCAAGATAAACCAATTCTTTCCTCTCATGATGACTCACCTTCTCATGCGAGGATCTCGCATGATGAATCAATCCCTGAATTTTCCGTTAATGAAATTCTTCAAAATGAACCTCTCTCAACTTTTACCCTTAATACCTCTACTTCGCCCCTGCTTGTTAATCAGGTTCCTTTAACTGACATTCTTATGACCAAAGATGATTCAACCTTTCCCTGAAGATGTAGGTGAAGAAGGATCTGCTGGAAATATATTAGTTAGCGAAAATATAGATAAAGTTGCTTCAAGAAAACCTTAAAGATCTCCTTCCGTGAAAAAGCTACTATTTGAGAAATGATTTTCTCTTGTAATCTTTTTTTTCGTCTTTGTTGTTTCTTTATGTACTTCAATCATCTTTTTGATGTATGTACTGTCTCGTAACTCTTCTTTCTTTCAACAAGTATAATTTTTGGTATTTAATGATTGATATTCCATTATCTTCATTTATGCTGAAATTCACGTTGCGACAAGATCGCAGGGTGTCTTTACATTTTCATGTATTGACCCATTGATCTTGCCTTATCATTGTTTTTGTGTGGTCTTATTTTGCCTTCCAAGTTAAAGGTCTTATTTTTCCACCCCTCATTTTGCATCAATATGACAGGTCTAAATATTCTTGCGAACATAAAATCCCATGACATTGACGTCTTGCGACAAGATCGCAGGACGTCCTTACACTTTCATGTAATGACCCATTGATCTTGTCTTATCATTTCTTTAGTATTTTTGCCTCTGCAGGTATTTCATTTGCGACAATATGACAGGCCTAAATGTTCTTGCGAATATAAAGCCCCATGACATTGCCGTCTTGTGACACTTATCAGCTCCCTAATGGAGGGTGCCGCCCTTATCATCTCCCTGGTTGCCCCTTCAAGGAGGCGTACATCGGCCATACAAGACTAGCTCCTCCCATCCGGTCTTAACAACAACCGGTTGTTTTCGCAGCCTCTTATCCCTTATACCTATAGGGTTTATGGTTACGAGACTGCACCCTAAGTGGAGTTTTCTTCGGGCCGAGTGCAGCATGTGCCAAGACTTGCCAAGAATGGCCGAGACACTTCAAATGTCCCAGGCACTCTTGGCTCAACCGTGTACCTCGGCGCCTTGAGCATACACTGACTCCTTGGAAGAGACCCTCGGGCGTCCAACCAGGGTATAACCTTATATATATAGTTGGAAATCCAAGGTATCTCTCCCGGATAGGCTTTCATGGGCCCCAAATCTCCATGACTCGGGTTCCAGGAGCGGTGTAACCTTTTCCCCGAGCCATGTCAAGAGATACCCCTTATATGACGCACTTTAGGTCTTACATTTGCCTCTTACGAAATATCATTCGCGAACTAGGGTGTACGCCATAAAGGTTCGTCCCATTCACTCACTCATTCATTTCTGTCAATTCGTTCAATCATTCATTTTTGGTTAATATTTGTCAATTCATTTGCGAGATATTCGCACATTCTTTCTTAATTTCGCAATATCTCTGTCGCAGGAACATTTCATATCATTTCATTCATTTAACATTTCAGAATTTATTCTTTCCTTTCCATCTTCTATGGGTAATATTTCTTGAGATATAATCTATTCCATGGTCTACCCAATCTCTGGCCCACATCTTTGCCTTCTGGATCCATTAATCTATATGCCCCTGTTCCAACTATCTCCTTGATGATATAAGGTCCATCCCACTTTTTCGCCAACTTGCCACCACTTTCTCGCTGATATATTGGTGTTTCTCGCAACACCATATCACTTGGTTGAAATTCGCGTGTTTTGACACGTTTGTTATATTCTCTGGCCAATCTTCGCTGATAATTCTCCATATGTCAGTCTCGCTCTTTCTCTTTTTCTTCTAACTCATCTAATTTAACTAAAATGTTACCCGCACTAAGATTTTTCTCCCAAGCTTCTCTCTTTGTTGTTGGAATAATAACTTCTGTCGGAAGTACAGCTTCAACACCATAGGTTAGACAAAACGGTGACATCCCCGTAGCTTCTCGCCTTGTTGTATTATAAGCCCATACTGCATTATGCACTTGCTCACACCATGCCTTATTATGCCCTTCTAGTTTTTTCTTCAATATATCAGCAATTGTTTTATTTGTTGCTTCTGCCTATTCGTTGGCCTGCGGGTATAAAGGAGTTGATTTCACACATTTTATTTGAAATGCATTAAGCAAGAATTCTATATTTTGTCCCTCAAATCTGTTTCCCATTGTCGACACCAACCGTGGCCGAATTCCAAATCTGCATATTATGTTTTCGAATATGAAAGTAAAAATATCTTTATCGCGAATGTGTTGTACCGCTTTTACTTCGCCCACTTTGTAAAATAATCATTGCGACAATCAAATATCTCCTTTGCCCTGTACCTGGTAAAAATGGTCCTACAATGTCTAATCCCCACTTTCCAAAAGGCCATACACTTGTTGAAGAGGTTAATGGTGCTCCTGGTGCATGTATTTTCTTTCCGTGTCTTTGACAATCTTCGCAACTTCTTGATATTTGTTTCGCATCTTCGTGCATATATGGCCAATAATAGCCTTGCATTTTCGCCTTATGTGCTAAAGATCTTCCGCCACTATGATTGCCAAAGATCCCCACTGTGTAGCATTTTTAACACTGCTTCTCCTTCCTTTCGTGTTAAACATCTGAGCGAGGGTCCATTAAAGGATCTTCGGTACAATACCCCGTCTCTTAATTCATAATTTTTTGCACGGCTTTTTAATTTATGCATTTCTAATCTATTTCTTGGTGTTTCTCCTTTCATTAGATAAGCATGAAGTTCTGTCCTCCAATCCTCGCAATGGGATCTTTGTGTTTCATCTTCTATGAGCATTACTTCTGCTTCTTCCTCTTCCTCTTTGTTGATTGATAGTGATTGAAGTGTCTGTATTTTTATGCATCTCGTAGATGGATCTGTCATCATACTTGATATAAAAGCAAAAGCATCTGCGAGTCTATTGTCTTTTCTTGATATGTGTCTCCACTTTATCTTTGGTATCTTCGCTGACAATTCTTCAACAAGCTTTTTGTACTTTTTCAAGGATGCTTCATTTGTAGTATATTCTTCTTTTATCTGGCGACTAGCTAATTGAGAATCACTGGTAATTCTTACATTCTCCAACTTCATTTCTATTGCAAATCGCAAAGCATGTATTATAGCTTCATACTCTGTTTCATTGTTAGTAGATGCAAACTCCAATCTGAAAGAGAAAGCCATTTTATTTCCTTCTGGCGAAATTATAATGATCCCAATTCCGTTACCTTCTCCATTTGATGATCCATCTACCAATATTTCCCATCTATTTGGCTCTGTTAATAAATCCCTTGGATTTCCATGTTCTTCTTCTATATCCATCATTTCTTCCACTGCCTCATCTTCTTCCAATGGAAATTCTGCTAAAAAGTCTGCTACAACTTGCAATTTTGGTGAGGATAACACTTCATATTTGAGTTTGCAATGACTTACTTGAGCATTCCATCTTTCAACCCTTCCCGACCTTTTCGAATTTTTTATGACTGACTCAATTGGTACTTTTGTCATTACCTTAACTGTGTGTGCTTCGAAGTAGATGCGAAGTTTAAATGTTGCGTAAACTAACGCCAAAATTAATTTTTCAATTTTTGAATAATTTTTCTCTGCGGCATTGAATGTTTTGCTGATGTAATAGATTGGTTTTTCCACCCCTTTATCCATTCGAAATAATACTGCGCTTAGTGCATGCGAGGTTATCGCGAGGTAAATTAGTAATTCCTCCCCGTCTTCTGCTTTTTGTAATATTGATATATCCATTAGATGTTCTTTTATTCCTTGCAATGCCTTTTCACACTCATCCGTCCACCTAAATTTCGTTCCCTTTTTAAGTATGTTGAAAAAATGTTTGTACTTATCAGATGATCTCGAGATAAATCTTCCTAGCGAAGCAAATAATCCATTTAACTTTTGCACATCTTTCACTGTTGCTGGCGTTGGCATGTCTCGAATTGCTTGTACCTTCTTCGGATCAACTTGTATTCCTTCTTTTGATACAATGTATCCTAAAATTTTTCCAGATGCCACTCCAAAGGTACATTTTTCTGGATTTACTTTGATGTTGAAATGTCTCATTAGTTCGAAAATTTCCTTCAAATCTCGCACATGATCTTTTGCTTCTTTGCTTTTTATTAACATGTCATCCACGTATACCTCTAATGTTTTATGTATCCATTGTTCGAACACTTTCTCCACCATCCTTTGATACGTTGCACCGACATTTCGCAGTCCGAATGGCATTTTTGTGTAACAAAGATAATCCTCTTGGAGCGAAAAAGGCAAGATGTTCTTGGTCTTCTTCGGCGAGAGGGATTTGATTGTATCCCTTATATCCATCAAGGGAGGATATCCTTTCATTTCCTCGTCGCCGATTCAACCATCTCGGAATATCCGGTAGGGGAAAACTATCTTTTGGACAAGCTTTGTTTAAATCGGTGAAATCTATGCAAATTCTTATTCCTTTTTTCTTCTTCGGAACTACGACCATATTCGCTATCCATTCGGGGTATTTTGCTTGCCTAATAATACCAAAGATCAAGCATCTTCTCGCAACTCTTCTTCTATTTGAGGATGATATGTCATTGCGATTTTTTTTATTTGTTTGAATGGTCTGGCATTTTTATCAATCTCTAATTTATGACATGCTACAGATGGATCTATTCCAGGCATCTCATCCATATCCCATGCGAAGGTATCTTTATAATCTCGCAACAAATCAACGGTCTTACTTTCTTCATCTGCCTCCATTTTAGTTCCAATTTTTAACATCTTGGGTTCTTCTTCAGTTCCAATATTCACTTCCTTTGTTGGTTCTGCCGCAATGTAGCCAGCCTTCGGTTCTCCCATGGGCGTTGGTCCTCTTATTTCCTTTGCGAGATCACTCTCTTCACCACATATTCCTTTTCCTTCTTCCGCTCTTATAATGTATGTTCTAAATTCTTCTTCCTTTTTTGCTGCTTTTGCCATCTTCTTGCGATCTTTTCGCCTCTTCACCCGTTCTTCATAATGTTTTACTTCGATTTGATGATACATTCTTCCTTTATCAGTATCTCCTCTGATTTCACCAATTCCACTCGGCATAGGAAATCTGATACATTGATGAAATGTTGATGCTACAGCTTTTATTGCGTGTATCCATGGCCTTCCCAACAGCATGTTATATGGTGATTCCATATCTACTACGCATAACGTCACATTTGTTTCAATTTCTCCCAACAAAATTCGTATTTTTATTTCCCCTTTAGGTTTTGTTATTGATTTGCCGAAACCATAGATATGACATGTTGCGGAAGTCATTTCTTCATCTTTGTACCCTAATTTTTTATATGCATGATAAAATATTATATTCACTGAACTCCCTATATCCACTAAAGTTCTACTTATTGCCCATTCTTCCATTGTTCTTGTTAATTTTCCTTCTTCTTTGCTGGCACTTATCGTAATTACTAGTGGAGATGTGTGATTTAAGTTCTCTCCTGACATCTCTGTTGCTGTGAATATAATTCTCTGTTTTCCCATTCTTTCAAGGGTAACACCTCCTCTACTGTTATAATTTTCTTTCCTTCAAAATCTCTTTTATGTATTCTCCCTTTAATACTTTCATGAAATTCATTAACCATTGATTTTGAAATCATATTACATTCCAATTCTTCATTACCCTCTCAATTCTAATTTTCTTCAATTTATCCATCATACTCTTGATTTTTACCGTTTTAGTGACAATATCCAATCTCTTATCTTCAATCAATCCCCTGTTTCTAGCGCCATTATGTAGTTGCAGTAAATCCTACACTACACCCCTCACTAGAATATACACAATTAAGTCATTTTAAGATGAATGATTATGATTCCTATTGATTGAATACTTGAATCTTTACAATATGAAATAGAAATGAGTTATAGAATTACAATCACTCTAAAACTTTGTCTCTCCTAATGACTTGCTTAACAATTCAAAAAGAACTCTCTCTTCAACAGACTTACTCAACCCTTTATATAGGGTAGTACACAGTGGATGACAGCTAAGCTGTCCTTTATTTTCGGGAATGGCTTGCGAAATATCGCAAGCGTACAAGTTATACAATCTCGCGATACTATTAAACTTCGCCATATTTTCATATCTTCCTCGTGTTCTGGCTGTCGTCATTCATTGCGTCATTTATTTTACTTCCCTGCGACTCCCTCGCAATGTCGTCATTTATTAATCTCGCGAAGTATTGATGTCGCGATATTCTGATCCTACATTAATTATACTCCGTAGCACTGGGATCTACAAAATAGGAGATTCGTTAAAGAATGATAATAACAAATCCCTACAATAGTGAAGATCAACTTTGAATGTTCTCTAAAAATCCTTGAAAACTCTAAAAAACCCTGAAAACTCTAAAGAGCTCTGAAAAATCTAAAGAGCTCTGAAAAACTCTAAAAAGCTCTTAAAAAGCTTTAAGTTAATTATATTTCGTAGCACTAGTATCTACTAGCCAGGGGATTCGTTAAAGCCAACTGAAAGTAACTTAATTCTTTATAAAGAATGATACTAACAAAATTCCCTACAATAATGAAGATTATCTTTGAATGTTTCCTAAAAACCTTACAAATCCCTGAAAGAGCTATGAGAAACTCTAAAAAGCTTAGGAAGACTCCAAAAAGCTTTGAAAAGCTTAAATTTAATTATACTTCGTAGCACTGGGATCTACAAGCTAGGAGATTCGTTAAAGAATGATAATAACAAATCCCTACAATAGTGAAGATCAACTTTGAATGTTCTCTAAAAAGCCTTGAAAACTCTAAAAAACCCTGAAAACTCTTAAAAGCCCTAAAATATCTAAAGAGCTCTGAAAAATCTAAAGAGCTTTGAAAAACACTAAAAAGCTCTGAAAAAGCTTTACATTAATTATATTTCGTAGCACTAGTATCTACTAGCCAGGGGATTCGTTAAAGCCAACTGAAAGTAACTTAATTCTTTATAAAGAATGATACAAACAAAATTCTCTGCAATAATGAAGATTATCTTTGAATGTTTCCTAAAAACCCCAAAAACACTAAAGAGCCCTGAAAGAGCTCTGAGAAACTCTTAAAAGCTTAGGAAGACTCCAAAAATCTTTGAAAAGCTTAAATTTAATTATACTCCTTAGCACCGTGATCTACAAGCTAGGAGATTCGTTAAAAAAGGATAATAACAAATCCCTACAATAGTGAAGATCAACTTTGAATGTTCTCTAAAGAGCCTTGAAAACTCTAGAAAACCTTAAAAACTCTAAAAAGCTCTGAAAAATCTTTAAGTTAATTATATTTCGTAGCACTAGTATCTACTAACCAGGGGATTCGTTATAGCCAACTGAAAATAACTTAATTCTTTATCAAGAATGATACTAACAAAATTCCCTACAATAATGAAGATTATCTTTGAATGTTTCCTAAAAACCCTAAAGAGCCCTGAAAGAGCTTTGAGAAACATTAAAAAGCTTTGAAAAGCCTAAATTTAATTATACTCCGTAGCACCGTGATCTACAAGATAGGAGATTCTTTCAAGAATGATAATAACAAATCCCTACAATAGTGAAGATCAACTTTCAATGTTCTCTAAAGAGCCTTGAAAACTCTAGAAAACCCTGAAAACTCTAAAAAGCCCTAAAATGTCTAAAGAGCTCTGAAAAACTCTAAAAAGCTCTGAGAAACTCTAAAAAGCTCTGAAAAAGCTTTAAGTTAATTATATTTCGTAGCACTAGTATCTACTAGCAAGGGGATTCGTTAAAGCCAACTGAAAGTAACTTAATTCTTTATAAAGAATGATACTAACAAAATTCCCTACAATAATGAAGATTATCTTTGAATGTTTCCTAAGACCCCTAAAAACACTAAAGAGCCCTGAAAGAGCTCTGAGAAACTCTAAAAAGCTTAGGAACACTCCAAAAAGTTTTATACTCCATAGCACTGGGATCTACAAGCTAGGAGATTCGTTAAAGAATGATAATAAAAAATCCCTACAATAGTGAAGATCAACTTTGAATGCTCTCTAAAAAGCCTTGAAAACTTTAAAAAACCCTGAAAACTCTAAAAAGCCCTAAAATATCTAAGGATCTCTGAAAAACTCTAAAAATCTCTGAAAAAGGTTTAAGTTAATTATATTTCGTAGCACTAGTATCTACTAGCCAGGGGATTCGTTAAAGCCAACTGAAAGTAACTTAATTCTTTATAAAGAATGATACTAACAAAATTCCCTACAATAATGAAGATTATCTTTGAATGTTTCCTAAAAACCCTAAAGAGCCCTGAAAGAGCTCTGAGAAACTCTAAAAAGCTTTGAAAAGCTTAAATTTAATTATACTCCGTAGCACCGTGATCTACAAGCTAGGAGATTCATTAAAGAATGATAATAACAAATCCCTACAATAGTGAAGATCAACTTTGAATGTTCTCTAAAGAGCCTTGAAAACTCTAGAAAACCCTGAAAACTCTAAAAAGCCCTAAAATGTCTAAAGAGCTCTGAAAAACTCTAAAAAGCTCTGAAAAAGCTTTAAGTTAATTATATTTCGTAGCACTAGTATCTACTAGCAAGGGGATTCGTTAAAGCCAACTGAAAGTAACTTAATTCTTTATAAAGAATGATACTAACAAAATTCCCTACAATAATGAAGATTATCTTTGAATGTTTCCTAAGACCCCTAAAAACACTAAAGAGCCCTGAAAGAGCTCTGAGAAACTCTAAAAAGCTTAGGAAGACTCCAAAAAGTTTTGAAAAGCTGAAATTTAATTATACTCCATAGCACTGGGATCTACAAGCTAGGAGATTCGTTAAAGAATGATAATAAAAAATCCCTACAATAGTGAAGATCAACTTTGAATGTTCTTAAAAAGCCTTGAAAACTCTAAAAAACCCTGAAAACTCTAAAAAGCCCTAAAATATCTAAAGATCTCTGAAAAACTCTAAAAAGCTCTGAAAAAGGTTTAAGTTAATTATATTTTGTAGCACTAGTATCTACTAGCCAGGGGATTCGTTAAAGCCAACTGAAAGTAACTTAATTCTTTATAAAGAATGATACTAACAAAATTTCCTACAATAATGAAGATTATCTTTGAATGTTTTCTAAAAACCCTAAAGAGCCCTGAAAGAGCTCTGAGCAACTCTAAAAAGCTCAGGAAGACTCCAAAATGCTTTGAAAAGCTTAAATTTAATTATACTCCGTAGCACTGGGATCTACAAGCTAGGAGATTCGTTAAAGAATGATAATAACAAATCCCTACAATAGTGAAGATCAACTTTGAATGTTCTCTAAAAAGCCTTGAAAACTCTAAAAAACCCTGAAAAACTCTAAAAAGCTCTGAAAATGCTTTAAGTTAATTATATTTCGTAGCACTAGTATCTACTAGCCAGGGGATTCGTTAAAACCAACTGAAAGTAACTTAATTCTTTATAAAGAATGATACTAACAAAATTCGCTACAATAATGAAGATTATATGTAGGATCAGAATATCGCAACACCAACGCCCTTGCGAAATCCATAAACGACACATTGCGAAGATATCGCAGACAAGTAATATAAATGACGCAACAGATGACGACAGCCAGAACACGAGAAAGACGTGACCTAGCGAGATTTAGGAGTGTTGCGAGGTTTTACATTTGTACACTTGCGAGAATGTCGCAAGTCAGATCCGAAAATAAGGGATAACTTAGTTGTCATCCATTATGTAATGTCCTATATAAAGAGCTGAATAGGCTTATGAAGGGGGGGATCTTTTTGGAGACTGGAGAGAAAGTTTAGAGGAGATAGAAAGTCTAGTGTAGCTATAACATTCTTGATTTCACTTCCTTCTTGTAAAATTTCTAACTCAATTAATAAAGAAATTGGTTATTGATTTTAAATATGTATTAGATATTATGAATTCTTGTGAGGTGTGTATTGTAGGATTTCCTGCAATTACATATGGCGCTAGAAACAGGGACTGATTGAAGATTGATATTGTGGTTTGAAAGAATTTGGAGTGATAGGGAAGGAATTTCATATAATTTTCAACAATTCATTAAGATATAAAACTGGCTAGAAGAAGACATGCATCAAAACAACCAACAACTGTTAGAAGGAGTAGGAGACTTGCTGGAGAAAGGAGAGACGAGATGGGAGAATCTTCAAGAATGAATACAAGGAACAACAGAGAAAATCAAGTTCAACCACCAATTCAACGTACTCCACCAATACAAAATAGAACTGTGGATTATGATAGAGTGAGTGTACATACTTGGCGATCAGATTCCGTAGATGAAATGGAAGAAGAGCAACACTTAGGGGACAATGGACAAGTGGAAAGAGATCAAGAAGTGATTGGAGAAATAATTCATGTAAATGAAGAGATTACAACTTTAGAAGCATTGAGACAAACAATACATGAAGAAAGGCGATTAGAAGCAGAAGAACGTGCGAATTTGACAAGGAAAAATCACGAATTGAGGATGGAAAACATAAGATTGCAAAATAGGAGGTCAAGAAGCACTACAAGATCACGTTCAAGATCAGTTAGAGAAGAAATAAGACAAAATTTACCTATAGAAAATGCTAACGAAGAAACTCGAGAGGAAATACAAAATCCCAGCGAAGAACGTCGTGAAGGAAGAAAAATATTGGAAGATCGTTATATTCAACGTGCTGAAATTCTTCAAAACGAGCAGAATGATAGAATTCAAGGAAATAGACACCGTCAGGGGCGAAATAATCAGGTTGGCGAAGAAAATCAGGAAGAAGGAAGGAGAATCTTACATGGAAGAGAAATACAAAGAAATGAACGAACAATTGAGGATGACATTGAAAGACATTATACTGAACAAACACATTTAGCTCGCAAAAGAGAAAGACTAAGAGCAGAAGTGGAAGAACAAGAGCTACAAGAGGAAATCCGACAGAATAACCATGATAATCGAGAAAGGAGGCGTGAGCGAAACCGCAATAATGCTAATATCAATGAAGAGTATGATAGAGTACAAAGGAGAACTGAAAGACGGCAAAGAGGAGAAAATGAGAGATATGACGGTGTGCGAATTAATGAAAGAAGTGAAAGAGAAGATCGCAGAGAAAGACGAGAGGAAAATGATGAACAAGGAAGTCAAAATAGAGATGAACGCAGGAGAAGATAGGCGGAGTTGAAAAGCCCAAGGGATTCAAATTCTGGTATAAATGAACAAATTTTGAGAGAGTTAGGGGAGATGAGGGGAATGATAAATAATAAAAGAGGAGGAGGTAAGAGACAATTAGATGAAGCTATAGAGGAAGCTGTGAAAACTCCATTCACACAAGAAGTACAATTAGGAGGAATACCCCCAAAATGCAATTTGTCTGCGTTAACTAGCATTTTTGATGGAACAACTTGTGCAGTCCAACACATCAAAGCTTATGTGAGATGTATGCTACAATGGGAGAACCATGATGCAATATTATGTAAATATTTCGCACCAAGTTTAACAGGAGAGGCGTTAAAATGGTTTGAAGGTTTGCCAAAGAATACTATAACATCTTCAACCACTTGCAAGCTATATTTTTAGGAGCATATATAAGTAATAATTCCTCGCGACCTGGCATTGAAGATGTATTTGGGCTGAAGCAAAGGGTTGGCGAAAGTTGAAGCACCTAACTGTGAGATGGAAGACAATGTGTAGTGATATGGCTGGTCGTGTGGATGAAAGATATCTCATTCTATCATTCATCAATGCTATGTTTGCAACTAATCTGTTATACATTCAGATTTTCAGAATCAAAAATACAATCACAATGACTGAGTTGCGAGAACTACAGGAGGAGTATATTGCTCTTGAGGAAAAGCAAAATGAGATGGAATCATACCCCATTGCGAACACAAGTTCAAGGGCAGCGAATGCAAGCTTATTACCCAAGTTAATAAATACAGTGGCGAGCACCTCGCAAGGGCAACAAGAGAGGGTAATAGGAGATGGACAACAAAAGTTAGTGGCTATGGGGAGCCGTGATCAAGAAGAATTTGAGAGAGAGAGAAACTTCTATAGCCGTGATGGAAATAACAAAATCCAAAGACTTGATCAGCCACAAGAAACGTATGGAGGTCATCAGCCGCAAGGAACTTATGGAGGTCAGAGGCAAAATTTTCATAGAGGACAGCGAAATCCAAAGATAATATGGGAAGAAATCAAAATGCCACCTTTGAATGCTAGTGTGGAGAAGATATGGGAAGCTATAATCCTAATGGAAAACATACCTGCACCATAGAACATGGGGAGTGAACCACCTCCAAGCTACATGAGTAATGAATTTTGCTCTTATCATCATTTCCATGGACATACAACAAATGACTGCAGAAATATAAAGAGAATCATCCTCAGAATGATAGATCAGGGAAAATTAAATTACTTTCTGGTAGGAAAAACGCAAATTCAAGCATTACCACCTCCTCCAGATATTCACAAGCCAAATACGGCAAAAGAAAGAGAAACATTTGTGATTGAAGTTGGCACAAAGGCAAAGAATCTGTTTTGTAACTCCATCGTACACTCGTACAAGACGATTGAAAATTTTCACGATAACACTCTCAGTAGGGTTTTCGCAAGATATGCCGATGATAGAGAAACAATGAACATTGCGAAGACATCGCCACTGGAAGAATGGCAAAAGCAGACTATCTCTTTTACTGCAGAAGAAGTACCTGAGGGTGGAGAAGTACATGACAACCCATTGGTGGTAAGATTGGAGATCAACCCAAAACCTAGTGATAGGTGTAGAATACACCGTATTTACTATATAGAGTTTATGCTTTCTTTGCTATTTTTCTTGTGAATTATGTACTTTACGCGTGTTTTTGAGTTATTAGATACTCTGGAGTCGCACGGAGGAAAAGAAGCAGAAATCACCCAGTTTGAGCAAGAAGGGCGTAATTGCCATTTCTCTGGAAAACACTATTTGGAGCCTAGTGATAGGTGTCTAAAACACCTAGTTTACTATCTAGTAGTTACGCTTTCTTTGCTATTTTTTCTTGTGAATTATGTACTTTACGCATGTTTTTGAGTTATTAGGTATTTTGGAGTCGCACGGAGGAAAAGAAGAAGAAAGCATTCCATCGGAGCAAGAAGCGCAAAAGCGTCGTTTTGCAGACAAGTGATATCCGGATCCCAGTCAAGGATAAGGGGCAACCATTTGGAGTCTAATAAGAATTTCTAAAACCGCCCGTGGGTGTTGATAGCCGTCCCACACCAATAGACCGAGTTTGGTCGAACTCAGTTATTTTCAGAAAACACATTTCATTCTCCTCTTCACTTTGTAGATAGATTTAACTCAGAATGGAGATCGTTAAAATCGAAGGTTCTTGAGAAAAGAAGAAGATCGAATCCGAATAAGTTGTGATCTGCGTACGGTTGAGCTTTGGTGATTCTCGTGATGTATCAATTACAATGAGGAAGGGAGTTAGGGTTTCTATGGCTGTTGTTAAGCGAGATTGTAGAGAAGATGAAATCGAGAAAGAATTATAAGATGGGTTTTAGTCGAAGTCTCGATTGATTCTAGTTGGAAGGAACACAGAGAATGGGTTATCGATTCTTGAACTCAACAGGGTATTTTGGATGATTGAATTCGGTAAATCGGAGAGGAGATGTTATGGAGTTAGGGTTGTGGTTCAAATCTGTAAAACAGGTGATCAATTCGAGAGCTAAGAGATGAATCAGAGAAGGGGTTAGACCGAATAGATTAATGAAGAAAATTTGATCTGTGAAGAGATGCTGTTGCCGATTCGAGAGAGATTCGAAATGGGTTTGAGAGTTCTGTGATGTTTTGTGTTGATTGATAATAGCTCAGGGTTTTGAATCGAGCAGGTGGCTAGACTGAGATGGCTGCTGCACTGTAGGACTGAAGCTGTGAGGTGGAGAGAAGAACATGGGTTGACAGGTGATGGTGTTGATGTTTTGGAGAAATGGCACTGCAGGTTAGAGCTGTTGAATGTATGGCAGCTGCAATGAGTGCCCGAGAGCCGGAAATGTGTTGGAGCTGTAGTATGAAGCTTCAGGTGGTTTGCTGTGGTGAAGTTAGGTCTAGTGTTACGCGCAAGGAGATTGAATTGACAGCAACAAGTGACCTGAGATGCCGGTGTTTACGTTGCAGTCCATAGCCATATTGCAAGGAAAGTAAGGCAGGTGGGTTTGGATTGAATGCTAGTGATGATAAACGATGGCAGTGAAGAGTTGGAAGCTATGATCGCTGCTGTGGATCGAATGCAGTCTTGACCCTGAGGTGGAGTTGCAGTTTGACAATTGGAGCTGAGTTCTGGTGGCCTGTGTAGCTGTGCTGCTGGTATTGCAGGTTGAATGCTGGGACTGGAGAATGTTGGAGCTGGTGTTGGCCTGTGGCAGTGAGCTGTTGAAATGGTAGTGGTGGTTAACTCTGTGCAGGAAAGGGAAGAATAATATGGGTTATGAATGATATTATCAGGTTGACAGGGAAGGATCAGCAGCTACGGATGGGATTGGCTATGGACTGCAATAGATTGAGCTGAGCCATGAAGAACGGTGGTGTTGCGAGATACATTGCAGGCCCAGGCAATGGAATTGCAGTGGTGGAACTGAAGGTTTGGGAAGTGGTTTTGCTTGCGGGTGTTAATGATGCAGTGTGATGCACTAAGCTGGAGCAGTGGCTGTTATTGCTGAGATGCGGAGGAGCTCGAAATGGAGCTACAAATGCAGGACAAAAAGGCCTGAGATGCAGCTGTGAGGAAGATGGTGCTTTTGAAGTTTCTGTGGATGAATTGATTGTGTTTGGAGTTGGTAGTGGAGATGTTGCAGGGATTGGTGCTGAGACAATGGATTTTGAAAGGAAGATTGAGCTCTGGGCTGTTGATGTTGCTTGTGAGTTCAGGGAGAGAATGAGTTGTAGGTGCAGTGCAGGTTGAGATGGATGGAATTGCCAGGGCCATGATGGCTGGCTAGGGCACTGGATATGCACAAGGATTGTGCAACACAGCACAAGCCTGTGCAATGGCCTGGCAAGATGGCAAAGACCCTGACCTGGTTTTCTGACTCACTTTAACTCAGCTGATCCAGTTCTGACCCGATCCAACCCGTCGACCGAGTTGACCCGATGACCGGACCGGTTTGACTTTGCCCGGTCACCCGAGATACTTTCCGACTACTATTCCTATGGGATTCCTAGCCATAATCCCAGTTTTCCGGCGAGCGTTTTTGGGACATATTTTCTGCACGGGTTTCTCTCCATCGTGGGCCGGGTGAATTTCCAAATAATGGACTTTGAAGACAAAACCTAGTTTTGGAAGGAGAAAAAGAATATAAAAGGGAAGACTTCTACAATTTATGGACCACGTTTTATTATTATCTTTTCACTACTTTATTCTAGGGTTTACAACCATGAAGTCTTTTCTCTTTCTTCTTGTTATGAACTCCTTGAATATGAGTACCTAAGTTTATTATTGGTTATGGAATAGTTGGATTTCACAAAGCATGATTCTTTGATTCAATATATTAGTTTTGTCTCATGTTTATCGTTTGCAATTCTCTGAAAATATTGTTTTATGATTGATTGATTGTTTTGTCAAGTTGCAAATTGGTAGAACTTCTAATCACATCTATTGCTAGTTTAGGGTTTATTATACGCAAAAGTGATATTCCTTGGATACAAGTAGCATAATATGATTATAGTTTGTAGTGATATATTCTTATGATCATATGTGAATCGTAACCTTTGTTAAATTGAATTAGTGCGCTTTCCACGTTCAATTGCTTTGATTGGCCTGATTTCATAGAACTTAATGCATCTAGGGAATTAAACTTGATTAGTGCTTTTACACGTTAGGTTGTTCCTTTAGGTAGAATTCATATTCGCATCTTTTAATGTGTTTGTTGATGACATGAGGAGATTTGCGGGATATTCTTGCGATCAAGGTATTCTAGGGTCTTTGATAAAAGTTGAGATTAAAATATCAATTCTAGTTATTGTGGTGAAAACATGTTTGTGAATGAAAATGAAATCCATGACCAATATCTTCTTATCCTTGATTTGATTTGTTTACTTTTCTTTATTTGCTTTTATTTTATTTTAGTTTATAAAAATCACAAAACTCCGGTGTTATTTATAGGGAACCATAACAATTTGACAACCTAGACCTCTCTGTGGGATCGATCCTTTCTTGCCCTTGCTATATTTATATTTTGAGTAGTAAGAAAGTGTAATTTATTTTTGACGCTTACGACCGCGGTCACCTAGCAAAGGTTAAGGGGCAACTCTGTTTTGGAGAAGTATTAAAGACAGCCAGCGCACGGTTAAGGGATAGCTTGTGTTGTGTTTATAAGGAAATGCTAAAAGATCAGGCCCATAGTAACACCCAGATCCGGACCTGACCTGACCCTGTTATCCAAACCCTACATCTTGAGAGGTTCTCATTTCTTATCTATTTCGACCATTGTTCACCTGATGAGAGGAAGGAATGCTGATGTTGATCGAGAGATGCTCAGTGACCTGAATCAGTAGAGGTTATCGGGGCTTTTAAGTTTGATGTTGCTGTTCTCGATTGAATGGTGGTTCTGAAGAAATCAGGGTTTTGATGATTTCAGAAACTGAATCGAGAAGAACTATATTGTTTACTGAGATGGGTTTGAGTGATTTCGAGTATTGATGTTCTCGGTGGTTGAATTGGTAGAATCTGGTGGTGATGGATTGAAGGTTGTATTGGAGCAATTCAAATCCAGACGAAGGAAGAAAGAAGGTTGTTGCTCGAGATTAATTGTGAATCAATGAGATGAAGTGAGGAGAATAAGGATTGATTTGAAGATTGGGTTTGCTGTGATAGAGAGGAAATTAAGTGTTTGTTGTCGAATCTGGTAGTGGAATTGATTCACAGAGGTGAGTGAATTTAGGGTTGGTCTCGAATTGAGAAGGAAGAGGAACTCTGGAGTCTTGAGATGTATCTCGAATTGAATGTGGAATCAGGTGAAAGAACAGAAGCAGGTACGGTTCTGGTTATTGGGTTGTCAATGAAGTTGTGTTAGCAATGGTGTTGAACTGGGATGGCAGTTGAGAACAAGAATGGTGTAAGGGCCAGACCTAATGCTATGATATGCTGGTGATGATTGGAGCAATGGGAAGAAATTGGGAGCTTGGGTTATTCTCAGATTGAGACTGAGTTTGGCTGAAGTGCAAGTGCAAGTGCATTTGAGTGATGCTGGGGAGTGGTTTGTTGTTGCAGGGACTCTGGGAACTGAGACTGATGTAGTAATGAATCAGATGGAGTTGGTGAATACTAGTGAATTTGCAGGGAAAATAGAATTGATGGATGTTAGAATGATGCTATTGAGCTGTGGATGGGAATCAAATTTTACAGGGAGATTGGCAAAGCTGTAGGTGGTGCCATACTTAGAGCAGGGTGTGTGTTGGCCTGAGCTTGTGAGACTGCAGTTTGTGTTGATTGTACACTGTGGCTGATGTGGTTTGTATGAACTGATGGATGTGGTTGGAGTTGAATTTGTCTATGGTGCTTATCAGGTGCAGGCAATTGATTGATGTTGTTGTCTCAGATGGAGTAGAAGAGGTGTTGTGCAGTGCAGAGCAATAATATGAACTGAGTTATGGTGGTCTTGAGCTGATATTGTTGTGTTGAGCCAGGGAAGTGGTGGTCTGAGGTTGGATGGGTCTATTGGATGAACTCAGGTACTAAGGACTGGGATTGAAGTGGCATTTGCAGTGGTTCAGATTGGAGTTGGAGGTGGTTCAGGGTAATGGAATGATGGAGCAGCTGGGATTTGAATTGCAGTCATGAAGCTATGAAGTGGTTCTGTTGGTGTATGGCAGTGGCAGCTGTTGGCTGAGAAGAGCATTGAGCAGAGAGTGCAAGGATCTGAGCTTGTCTACAAGGTCAAGAGATAGGGGGGTCTGCTGTTACTAATGGCTTAAGACAGGTCTGAGCTGAAAGCTCAGTAGAGATGTTTCATGGCAGGTTTAGGCTCAATGTGAAGTTGCTGATGGGTGTTTAAGGAATGGTTTGAGCTGGAGGAAGTAATATTGATGCTGCCAGGGTTGGATGAGGTTTGTGAGCTTGTATGAAGGTAGAGAAACTGTGAAGCTGCTGTGATTTGAGCTGCAGAATTTAGCCAGAATGGTGCATTACGGGTTATGCATAACCAAAGTTGCCAAGAAAGGAAGACAAACCATCATGGCCCTCCTCGAAGCACAATGATTGTGCTACACAACTAAGGCCTATGCATTGGCCTGAGCCAAGGCCAAGTCAGCTCAATCAGCTCAGGGCAGTGACTAACTCACAATCTGACTGAGCTGACTCTGTGACTCATCCTGACTCTCCCTGACTCGGTACTTGACCGAGTTAACTCACCTGCCCTGACCCGAGTTGACTCGACCGATCCGACCCGTTGACCGGTGACCGGGTTGACTTTGCCAGTCACCTGAGATATTTTTCGGCGATCTTTCCGGCCACAATCCCAGTTTTCCGGCGAAGATTTTTGGGCAGAATTTTCACATGGGTTTTTCTCACACATGGGCTTGGTGGACCACTTGGAGATGGATTTTGAGAAGACCTAATATTGGAAGGAGTATCCTTTATGGAAATTGGAGAAACATATAAAGAGAAGACTTTTATAATCTTTGGATATATCTTTTATTCTATTCTTTTTCCACTACTTTGTGTTCTAGGGTTTAGACATGATAGGTTTTCTCTTCCTTCTTGTTATGAACTCCATGAATATGAACTAAGTTTTTATTATTGGTTGAAGATGTAGTTGGATTTTGCAACCAAGTTATGATTTTTATGAATTAGTTTTCTCTCAATATTATCGTTTGATTTCTACGGGTTATAATAATTGCATGATTAACGTATTGCAATATGATTGAATGTTTGTTTAGTCGAGTCTAGAATTGATTGAACTCACATCCATATCTATAGCTATTTTAGGGTTTTCATCGAGCGATAACCTTGAATACGAGTAGCATGATATGATCCTAGGTTGTACTGATACATCCTCGTAATCATATGTAGAAATTGACCTTTGTTCGAATTGTTTGCGCAATGTATTACAATTGCATTGATTAGCCTATTTCTGAAACTTAATGCTCCTAGGAATTGAACTTGATTAGCGCAAGGCGTTAGGTTATTCTTTAGGTAGAATTCACATACGCAGCTCTAATGTGTGTGTTGATGAACTTTGGAAATTTAAGGAATATTCTTGCAATAAGGTATTTTATGGCTTTTGATGATAGCGAGATTAAATACAAATTCTATTCATATATTCATAAACTTGTTTACAATTGAAGATGAAACCTTTATCCAATATTTTCACATCCTTGATTTGCGTGTTTACTTTTATTTGTTTTGCTTTTATTTTATTTTAGTATATAAAAATCAGCAAACCCTCGGTGTTTTATATAGGAAACCATAACAATTTGACAACCTAGACCTCTCTGTGGGATCGATCCTTTCTCGCCCTTGCTATATTTATATTTTGAGTAGTAAGAAAGTGTAATTATATTTGTGTCGGCTGACAAACGGTCACCTAGCGAGGATGAAGATGATGAAGCTGAGAATTCTTGGGCAATCAACAGAATTTTGATTGATACGGGGAGTTCCGTGAACATTCCTTTTTATCATACTTATAAAACTATGGGAGGGAAAGATGAAGATCTAATACCTTCAACGTACAAAATCTATGGCTTTAATGGTACTGCAAATAAGCCAAAAGAAGAAGTTCATATGCGAATTCCACTGAAAGGATTATCTTCTGAAATTTTATTCTGTGTAGTTGCTATGGAATCACCATACAATGCGCTGATCGGACGACCATGGTTACATGAGATCTTAGGTGTGGCATCGACTATCCATCAATGTATCAAATTCCCTCATCCCACTGGTGTTGGCATCATAAAGGGAGATTGGGTTGAAGGAAAGAAGTGTTACGAAGTTGATATAGAATCCTGTGAAGAAAGAGCTGCGAAGAAGAAGAATTGGAAACACAACATTAAAGAAAAACAAAGAGGTGAAAAATTAATGGTAGATGTAATAGAGCAAAGAGAGGAAGAAATGCTGCGAAGCCAAAAATTGATGAAGATATGAAGTGGCGAAGGTTTCGCAACAGATAAGAAAACGACAAGAAAATTCAAAAATACAGAGGCATAAAGTAGCAGAAGTAAGAGACTTAAAGAATAAATGTAGTTGTTGATTGTCAGAGAAAAAAATGGGGAGGAAGTCGAGAAATGTAAGTTGGGTTTAAAAAAAAAAAAAAAAATTCTTTCTTATGAATAACAGAGATAAGGTTGCGAAAGGAAGTTGATACGCAGAAGAAGAGAATATACTATGAAAGATATGATTGCGAAATTACAAAAGAATTTACATGCAAGAGAATCAACAAATTAACCAGACAGAGGCAAACCAACTATGGCGTACACCCTAGTTCGCGAAATCAAAATTTCGTAAGAGGCAAATGTAATACCTTAAGTGCGTCATAGAAGGGGGTACATATTGCATGGCTCAGGGAAAAGGTTACACCGCCCCTGGAACCTGAGTCATGGAGAATTGGGGTCAATAAAGGTCCAGGGGAGATACTTTGGATTTTCAATCTAAGCTTAAGACTTAGATTGGACGACCGAGGGTCTCTTCTAAGGAGTCAACATTTGACCAAGGCGCCTAGGTACACGGTTGATCCAAGATTGCCTAGGGCATTTGAAGTGTCTCGGCCATTCTTGGCAAGTCTCGGCATATGCTGCACTCGGCCTGAAGAAAACTCCACTTAGGGTGCAGTCTCGTAACCATAAGCCCTATAGGCAAAAGGGATAAGAGGCTGCGAAAACAACTGGTTGTTGTTAAGACCGGATGGGGGGAGCTAGCCTTGTATGGAAGAAGTACGCCTCCTTGAAGGGGCAACCAGGGAGATGATAAGGGCGGCACCCTCCATTAGGGAGCTGATAAGTGTCTTATGACGCAAATGTCATGAGGCTTTATTTTCGCAAGAAATTTAGACTTGTCATATTTGTGCGACAATCCTGAAGAGGCAATAATACAAAAAATAAAGATAAGACGAGATCAATGGGTCAGTACATGAAAGTGTAAGGACGTCATGCGATTTCGTCGCAAGACGGCAATGTCATGGGGCTTTACTTTCGCAAGGATTTTTAGGCCTATCATATTGTTGCTACAAAATTATCCTGCAGAGGCAACAATACTAAAGAAATGATAAGGCAAGATCAATGGGTCATTACATGAAAGTGTAAAGACGTCCTGCGATTTTGTCGCAATGACAAGAGGTGGCACAGTAAGAACTTTAACTAGGAAGGCAAAATAAGACCACACAAGAGAAAAAGAAAAAGTGAGATCTTGAAAACAACCAAGGAACACTTGCTTGCGAGAGTTCAGCAGCAACCGTTGCGAGATTGAGGCATGTTACCATTTAAAAGTTATTTGCTTAATCTTTCATTTGAAAACAAATAACAGAGGCAAGTATGGGAATAAATAAATTAAGAACATGTAATTTATTTTCATATGATAGATTTACGCACTCATAGTATGAAAAAGATTGATAATGTATTGATTAACTGTATTGCAAAAAAGAATTGCTCTTTTAACATGTGCAGAAAGGAACAACAAAAGTAGAGCTTGTATTTGAAGATCCAAGAAACTCGCAGCAATAGATTAGAAAAGTAGAAGGTTAAAAGAATAAATGTACAGATATTACAAAAAGAGAAAGAAGAAAGCGGAGCTATTTCTTGTTTGGTTCTTCTTCTTCATCAGATCCTTCTACTTCGTCATCTTCATCAGATTCCTCTTCTTCGCTAGCATCGTTGTCAGAGATATCCAAAGAAGGCATATTGTAGGAGCAGAATCTCGCAACAACTATGTGCTAGCGAAATTGTGACTAATAAGAATTCGCGAAGACTTCGCAGAGTACTTAAAGAATGACGTAGCAGATGACATCAGCATAATTCATGAGGAAAGTGTGAGTAACATGCAAAATTATAGAGTGAACCTGCGAGAACGTAGCAGAGCCTGGGAAATTATGAGCTGTACTCCACTATGTGTGAGCTGTCACCCACTATGTAAACACCTATATAAAGAGGAGAGCAGGAGAGAGAAAAGGGAGGATACACTTTAGAGAGGTTAGACATTTTAGAGAGAGAGACTTTATTTTCTTTATCATCTTCTTCCCCAAAAACTAGATCTAGAGCTCTACCAAATATCCATTAATGGAGATTGTAAATGAAATATTAATGTAACCTCAACATTTATAATGAAGAACCATGGATGTAGATCACATTGATCGAACCATGTAAAAAATCCTTGTGTCAATTTATATTTCTAGTATTTATATTTGAAATTTAGGTGATTAATAAGATTTAGATCTACAAAATATTATAAGGGGTGTGTTGTGGGATTTCCTGCAACTACATTTGGCGCTAGAAACAGGGAGGAGTAAAGGATTTATCCTTCCTGTAATTTGTTGGTTCAAGAAATTTCCATGAAGATTAACTACTGTTCATATTTTTCCAGATCTACAAAATTTAGGTTCAAAAATGGAATTTTCATGGAAGAAATCACACTTTCAGGGAGTAAACATCATCAACAATTCAAAGACATGAAAAGAGTAAGAGAGAAAATTAGTTGCTGTGGTGAAATTCAGGGAAGAAAATCAAGGTTTCAATGGAAGATTTCCATGTTCAGGAGAAAAAACAAGAGGCAAATTGTTGAAGGAAATAAAGGAAGGCGAAGAGAAGATAAGAGGCATACGCTGTGATTTTTATCACAAACAGAAATTCGCACAGATGGTTTGAGTTGGAGCGAACAAACAATAGGGCATGGGTTCGAATTCGCAGAGATACATAGTTTTCATTTTATTATCATCTTCAGTGGCGAATAAGAGAATAAGGAAAAAGGTTATGAGTTAATTTCGCAGAGAAGTTCTTGAACAGTTGGTCCAGAGAACAACATGTGTGTTTGTGGTCACAAGTTCAAATTCGCCTGCGAGCATAGTTTTCTTCTTTTTACAGAGGACGAAAAAAATGAATAAATTCGCAATATTGTTTCATTATTTCGTAAACAAGAGGCAGCACAGTTGGTCATCTGCGAAGTTAATGAGTTCATGGTCGCGTGTTCAAATCCCAACAAATGTGTATTTTTCGCATGGATATTTCGCAAGGGTATTTCGCACAGAAGAAAGTAGCTTATTATTTCGCAGAGATAATTCGCAAACAGAAGCCAACAAAGTTGGTCAGAGGTAAAGACAATGAGCTTGAGGTCGCGGGTTCAATTCCCACCTCCCGTGAATTTTCGCATCTTTTTTGGACTACCAGAGAAAGACAAGTTTTAACAAGTGTGCGATAATTTCGCACAAGAGAACTGGCACAGTTGGTCAGGAGACATGAATGCAAGCAGCAGGTCGCAGGATCAATTCTTGCTTCTCGCACATTTATTTTTGTTATGCGAAATTTCGCACGGACTATGATTATTTCGCAAAGAAGAAAGTTGATGATTATCTCGCAAATTAATTTCGCAAGAAATGGTTAGAACAGTTGGTATGCTATGATAATATGCAAGAGGCGGGTCAAGGGTTCAAGTCTCACTTCTCACACTTCATTTTGCTGCGCGAAGTTCATACATTTCAAGGCATTTATTCACTTCTTTGACAACAACAGCAAACCACAAAAGCTAAGTACCACTTTCCTTGAACATTTTTACTTACAACAAATAAAAGATTTTTGATTTGATTTACAAAACGCGATACAATCGCAGAATTACAAAGATTTCAGAACTACAAAGATTTCACGATTACAATGATTCGAGAAAAATCTCGCAGATATTACAAAACAGACCGAGAAAAATCTCGCACAGATCAATTTATATATTTCCCTTAAATACTTGCTTTGTTTCAAATGAGAATGATATCCAACATGGAGAGTAGTAGCGGGCAAACCTTTATGGCGTACACCCTAGTTCGTGAATCAAATTTCGCAAGAGGCAATGTACCTAAAGTGCGTCATATAAGAGGGTACCTATTAGGATCATCTCCATGAAAGATGTTTATCGGATGAAACGAAACAAGTTATACAGAGGAAATCAAAACAAAGAAAAACGATTTGAAATTGCAATTAAATGAATATTTTTGATAAAAGAAATGTTGAATACTAATCTAAATTCTTATTTGCATTACAGCATAGCATGAGGCAAAAAACATGGAGCGAGAGTTTCGCATGATGGATTCGCAATACTTCTTATATTTAGAGGATTAAGTACTTCTTATACTTCAAGGGTTGATACTTCTTATTTATTTCGCAAAGCTTCGGAACTTCGCAAAAGAATAGAGGCAAGTACGTACTTTTCAAGAAAAGTATTCTTTCGCTCGTTCCTTCATCAACAAAGATCAAAGACCACTACAACAAAGAGGATTTTTCCTTAAAGATCGCTCTTCAAGCAATATTCAAGGAAAAAGAGGCAAAATGTAGGAGCGGAATCTCGCAACAACTATGTGCTAGCGAAATTGTGACTAATAAGAATTCGCGAAAACTTCGCAGAGTACTTAAAGAATGACGTAGCAGATGACATCAGCATAATTCATGAGGAAAGTGTGAGTAACTTGCAAAATTATAGAGTGAACCTGCGAGAACGTAGCAGAGCCTGAGAAATTATGAGCTGTACTCCACTATGTGTGAGCTGTCACCCACTATGTAAACAGCTATATAAAGAGGAGAGCAGGAGAGAGAAAATTGAGGATACACTTTAGAGAGGTTAGACAATTTAGAGAGAGAGACTTTATTTTCTTTATCATCTTCTTCCTTAAAAACTAGATATAGAGCTGTACCAAATATCCATTAATGGAGATTGTAAATGAAATATTAATGTAACCTCAACATTTATAGTGAAGAACCATGGATGTAGATCACATTGATCGAACCATGTAAAAAATCCTTGTGTCAATTTATATTTCTAGTATTTATATTTGAAATTTAGGTGATTAATAAGATTTAGATCTACAAAATATTATAAGGGGTCTGTTGTGGGATTTCCTGCAACTACACATATTTTCAGGGATTTCATCAAGGAGACAAGGGTATGAAGAATGAGGGATGTTGTTGTCATTACAGACTGTCTTAATAGTCTGATTGCGAAAGAGAACATCATCATTTTTGAAATTCGCTACAGTAATTTGTAGCTGCTTCTTTAACTTGGAATATTTATCATTTCGAAGAGAGAAGTCCTTTGAGAGTTGTTCTTTCTCAGATTCAAGTTCTTCAATTCTTTTGCGAAGTCTCTCCTCAGCCTCTGCGAACATATGATAATGAATCAACAACTTAATGACAGCTTCATAAAAAAACAAACAATTAAATAAAGAAGAATGATCAACAACCTTCTCTGTCAGAAATCATATCCCTAATCAAGGCCGTATGCTCAACTTGAAGGCTAACGTTAACACCTAAATTATTTCTGGCGTCATCTAGAACCTTCGCAGCCCAAGCGAATTCATCATCATTGTTTATGAGAAGAAGGGAACGAATTTGATTCTCTCTTTCGCTAAGAATAGCATTTTTGAGGATAGATTCATCCCGTTCAAGTTGAACCTCAAGAAGAGTCTTTTGGAATTTCGCTAATGCTTGAGCACCTTGTCTAGCAATGCGATCTTTGTCATCTATGAGATCACTAATTTTCTTCCTTAAAATACTAATTTTCTCTTTAGAACTAAGATACAGACGTTTAAGTTGGTTGGCTAAACTTAAACTAGATTTATGATCAAGTTCTAAGAGGCGAAATTTGGATTGAAGTTCGTTTAGAGGAAGAGATTTAATCTTGTTATTTGAAAAAACTATCCAAAGAATCGTTGAGATGAGCAAGAAGAGCATCATCGTCCATAGGTTCAGGAAATGAATGAAGAAGAATGGCTTCATCAGAAAGGTTATAGACGTCTGCGAAAATGATACATCAGATGAGGGAAGATGACAAGAGAACAAAACAAAGGAAAAGGGAAAAGTTTCATACCATAAAGCTGTTGGTTGGAGCTCTGAAGGCTAGAAATCTTATTCTTCTGAGTGGCAGAATCAGCTTCTAATTGCTTGGTCTTCTCGCGAAGAGTGGCAGCTTCAGTTTCCAATTCTTCATTTCTCTTGCGAAGAGCAGTAGCTTCAGTTCCAATTCTTCATTTTTCTTGCGAAATTGAAGATTCTTCTTTTCGAGAATACTGCGCCTCTTCTCAAGATCTGAGGCAACAACAAAGGAAGCTCTCCCGGACTATAAAGGAAAATAAAGAAATTAAAAAGATATAACTTAAAATCAAAACTATGAAGAAATAGGGGAATAAAGACATACCAAAACACCAAGTGAATTTAGAAAGCTGGGAGTCGCTGATCTAGAGACCCCATGAAGAGATTCGTCACTCTCTAACAAAGGAGCATCGCAGATACTCGCGAGGGCTTGGCATGTACTAGAGAGGCGATCATCTCCCATCCCTTGCATGGAATCAGAGAAGATCTTTGGACGGTTGTGCCATAAAAGAGTCAGTTGGAAAATTCTCCTTTGCGAGAGAAGTATCAACATCATCATTATCCTCATTATCAGAGCTTTCGCTGGATTGAGGATTTGAAGGAGAAGGAGAATGGATTTTTCGTTTCTTAGAAGGTGGGGCAGTAGACTTCTCCTTGCGAAGAGGACCCTTACTCTTGCGTTTGGTCTTCGCAATCTCGGAATCTTCTTCTTCTCCAACGATCTCAGCACCAACCTTCGCACACGAATGAAGATAAGAAACAGAGGCAACAATATTGTTAAAAATAATAAAGAAAAGTATTTCTTACTTCATCCGTGATCGAACGAAGTGCTGCTAGGGTACTCTCCTTCCTGCAACTACATTTTTGGCGCTAGAAACAGGGATGAGTAAAGGATTTATCCTTCCTGTAACTTGTTGGTTCAAGAAGATTCGGTGTTAATATTTAATTTCTATGGATACTTGAAGTCATCAACTGTGTAGTGTGTATATTTTTCTAGATCTATAAAGTTTAGGTTCAAAAATGGAAATTTCATGGAAGAAATTACACTTTCAGAGAAGAAAACCAAAGTTTCAATAGAAGATTTCCATATTCAGGAGAAAAAGCAAGAATCAAATTGTTGAAAGAAATTAAGGAAGGACGAAGAGAAGATAAGAGGCAGATCTTTTAATTTTTATCACAAATGAAATTCGCACGAGATGGTTCAAGGCCGAGCGAACAAACAATAGGTCATGGGTTCGAATTCACGAGAGATACATAGTTTTCATTTTATTATCATCTTCAGTGGCGAATAAGAGAATAAGGAAAAAAGTTATGAGTTAATTTCGCAGAGAAGTTCTTGAACAGTTGGTCCAGAGAACAACATGTGTGTTTGTGGTCGCAAGTTCGAATTCGCCTACGAGCATAGTTTTCTTCTTTTTACAGAGGACAAAAAAAATGAATAATTTTGCAAAGTTGTTTCATAATTTCGCAAACAAGAGGCAGCACATTTGGTCACTTGCGAAGTTAATGAGTTCATGGTCGTGTGTTCAAATCCCAACGAATGTGTATTTTTCGCATGAATATTTCGCAAGAGTATTTCTCAAAGAAGAGAGTTTATGATCATTTCGCACAGAAATTTCGCAAAGGAGGGTTGGCACAGATGGTTCATTTGATTCGATGCATGAAGAAGGACGTAGGTTCAATTCCCACCTCCTGCGAATTTTTCGCACATTTTACATATTTTTGGGTTGCTATCAGCGAAGAGCAAATCAAGTTTTAACAAGTGTGCGATGATTTCGCACAAGAGAACTGGCACAGTTGGTCAAGAGGCATGAATGCAAGCAGCAGGTCGCAGGATCAATTCTTGCTTCTCGCACATTTATTTTTATTAAATTTCGCACGGACTATGATTATTTTGTAAAGAAGAAAGTTGATGATTATCTCGCAAATTAATTTCGCAAGAGAGGGTTAGAACAGTTGGTATTGTGCGAGAATATGCAAGAGGCAGGTCAAGGGTTCAATTCTCATTTCTCACACTTTTTTTTTGCTGCGCGATAATTACATTTCTTTGTGCGACATTCATACATTTCAAGGATGCCAATTTCGCAAGCAAGTCATATACTTCGCAAGAGACGACAAAGAAATGCACAATCACATGAAAGCTAAGTACTACTTCCTTGAACACTTTAATTTATACTAAGAACGAATAAAAAGATTTTTTATTTGATTTACAAAAAGCGATTTAATCGCAAGATTATAAAGATTACTAAGATTTCAAGAGTACAAAGACTTCAAAATTACAAAGATTTCGAGATTTCAAAATTACAGAAAATCGAGAAAATTCAATTTATATATTTCTCTAGAATATCTCTTTTACATCGAATAAAAAGATTCTTGATTTGATTTAAAAGAAAGCGATACATTCGCACTATTACTAAGATTTAAAAAAAAAAAATCAAAATTACAAAGGTTTCAAAGATTTCAAAGTTACAAAGATTTCAAGATTTCAAAGATCTTAAAGATTTCAAAATTACAAAGATTCGAAAAAAAAAAAAAAAAAAAAAAAGAAAGAAAATCTCGCAGATCAATTTATATATTTCTCTTGAATATTTGCTTTGCTTCAAATGATATGATATTTAACATGAAGATAAAGAATGGAAGAATGAATGAAAGAATGAAGACATGCGAAAATTTCGCACAGAAAATGACAAGAGATTATCAAAGATCAGCGACATTACAAAAGAGCTTATATGCAGAAGAATCAACAAAATAATCAGATAGAGGCGAACCTACTATGGCGAAATCAAAATTTCGCAAGAGGCAAATGTACCTAAAGTGCGTCATAGTAGGGGGTACCTATTACATATAAAGAAGAATTGACAAAATAATCAGAATTAGACGAACCTTTATGGCGTACACCCTAGTTCTCGAATAAAATTTCGTAAGAGGCAAAGTACCTAAAGTACGTCATATAAAGGGGTATCTGTAGCGTGGCTCGGGGAAAAGGTTACACCGCCCCTGGAACCTGAGTCATGGAGATTGGGGGTAATAAAACCCATCCAGGAGAGGTACCTTGGATTTTCAATCTAAGCTTATGACTTAGGTTGGACGACCGAGGGTCTCTTCTAAGGAGTCAACATTTGACCAAGGCGCCGAGGTACACGGTTGAGCCAAGGGTGCCTGGGACATTTGAAGTGTCTCGGCCATTCTTGGCAAGTCTCAGGTTATACGGCACTCGGCCCGAAGAAAACTCCACTTAGGGCGCAGTCTCGTAACCATAAGCCCTATAGGCAAAAGGGATAAGAGGCTGCGAAAACAACTGGTTGTTGTTAAGACCGGATGGGAGGAGCTAGCCTTGTATGGCAGAAGTACGCCTCCTTGAAGGGGCAACCAGGGGGAAGATAAGGGCAGCACCCTCCATTAGGGAGATGATAGTGTCAAAAAAGACGCAAATGTCATGAGGCTTTATATTCGCAAGGATATTTAGGCTTGTCATATTTGTGCAACAATCCTGAAGAGGAAAAAAATACAAAAGAGTAGATAAGACGAGATCAATGGGTCATTGCATGCAAGTGTAAAGACGTCCTGCGATTTCGTCGCAAAGACGACAATTTCATGGGGCTTTATGTTGGCAAGAATATTTAGGCCTGTCATATTGTCGCAAGAAAAATATCCTGCAGAGGCAATAATACTAAAGAAATGATAAGACAAGATCAATGGGTCATTACATGAAAGTGTAAATACGTCCTGCGATTTTGTCGCAATAATGAGAGGTGGGAAAATAAGACCTTTAACTAGGAAGGAAAAATAAGACCACACAAGAGAAATGATAAGGCAAGATCAATGGGTCATTACATGAAAATGTAAGGACGTCCTACGATCTTGTCGTAATGACAAAATTCAGCGGAAAACATCTGCGAAATTATGCTTAATCTTCCATTTGAATACAAATAACAGAGAATTGTCTTTTATGTGCATGGAGAAACAAGAAAGGTAGAAATTGTATTCAAAAATTCAAGAAATTCGCGGCAAAATGAGCTAAGTAACACAAAAAATATCTATACATTGCAATAGATAAGCATTCTCATCATATAAGCATCACACTTGCATCATGAAATCATCGCATAATCATTTCATGGCATACACATCGTATACACATTTCATAACATAATCATCACATAAGCATTATATTAGCACAAGTATTCAGAATTTCGCAGGATTATTCAGGATTTCGCAAAATGTGTCAGAATTTCGCAGAATGTGATTATTTCGCATGATGTAATTTTTCGCTCGATTATAAGAAAAATAACAAGCAACTTGAAGAGATTATACTATCGCATGAGCACAAAACATGAAACAAAGGCAAGATAAGAATGAAGAGACAACTCGCTCATTCAACACTTTCTCAAGGATTCTACCCTCACAGATAAAGAACAGAGGCAACTACGGATTACCAAGAAAACATTTTATGTTCTTCATCTTCTCGGAAAGAATCATTTCCAAAGTGGATGTTCACTAGTGAATAGCAAGAATCCTCACCAAAAATGGAATAATAACTTCGCATGAACATAGGCAATATTTCTTATTCTTATTCAAGGACAGATACTTCTTATATTTCGAGGATTGAGTACTTCTTATACTTCTTCAAGGATACTTCATACTTCATACTTTGTATACTTCAGGATGATGCTTCTAATTACTTCTTAGTATTTCGGAACTTCACAAAAGAATAGAGGCAAGTACGTACTTTTCAAGTCCAATATTCTTTCGCTCGTTCCTTCATCAACAAAAATCAAAGACTACTACAACAATGGATTTTTTCTTAAAGATCGCTCTTCAAGCAATATTCAAGAAAAAAGAGGCAAGATATAGGACCATAATCTCTCAACAACAGAACCATTTACAACACATTGCGAAGGCGTCGCAGGTTGATTACAGAAACGACATGAATGATGGCGTTGGTAGAAAAACAAGAAAGATGTGAAGATCTTGCGAGATTTAAGAATGTTGCGAAATAAACACTTGTATGCTTGCGATAGTCTCGCAAACCAGATCCGAAAATAAAGATTAGATTAGCTGTCACCCACTATGTAAATACCTATATAAAGAGGAGAGCAGGAAAGAGAAGAGAGAGACAATTTTTGGTAACAGAGAGAGGGAGAATAAAGACACATTTGTAGAGAGAGAGAGTTTATTTTCTTTATCATCTTCTTCCCCAAAACTAGATCTAGAAAGCTCCAAATACTCATTAATGGAGATTCTAAATGTAATATTTATGTAATTCCAAAAACCATAGTGAAGAACCATGGATGTAGATCACATTGATCGAACCATGTAAAAAATCTTGTGTGTCTATTTAAATTTCTAGCACTTATATTTTGAGATTTATATGATTAATATGTTTAGATCTAGAAATTAGTATCAAGATATGATAAGGTGTGTGTTGTGGAATTTCCTGCAACTACAATAACGAATCCCTACAATAGTGAAAATCAACTTTGAATGTTCTCTAAAAAGCCTTGAAAACTCTAAAAAACCCTGAAAACTCTTAAAAGCCCTAAAATATCTAAAGAGATCTGAAAACTAAAGAGCTTTGAAAAACACTAAAAAGCTCTGAAAAAGCTTTAAGTTAATTATATTTCATAGCACTAGTATCTACTAGCCAGGGGATTCGTTAAAACCAACTGAAAGTAACTTAATTCTTTATAAAGAATGATACTAACAAAATTCCCTACAATAATGAAGATTATCTTTGAATGTTTCCTAAAAACAATAAAAACACTAAAGAGCCCTGAAAGAGCTCTGAGAAACTCTTAAAAGCTAAGGAAGACTCCAAAAATCTTTGAAAAGCTTAAATTTAATTATACTCCGTAGCACCGTGATCTACAAGCTAGGAGATTCGTTAAAGAATGATAATAACAAATCCCTACAATAGTGAAGATCAACTTTGAATGTTCTCTAAAGAGCCTTGAAAACTCTAGAAAACCTTAAAAACTCTAAAAAGCCCTAAAATATCTAAAGAGCTCTGAAAAACTCTAAAAAGCTCTGAAAAAGCTTTAAGTTAATTATATTTCGTAGCACTAGTATCTACTAACCAGGGGATTCGTTAAAGCCAACTGAAAGTAACTTAATTCTTTATAAAGAATGATACTAACAAAATTCCCTACAATAATGAAGATTATCTTTGAATGCTTCCTAAAAACCCTAAAGAGCCCTGAAAGAGCTCTGAGAAACTCTAAAAAGCTTTGAAAAGCTTAAATTTAATTATACTCCGTAGCACCGTGATCTACAAGCTAGGAGATTCATTAAAGAATGATAATAACAAATCCATACAATAGTGAAGATCAACTTTGAATGTTCTCTAAAGAGCCTTGAAAACTCTAGAAAACCCTGAAAACTCTAAAAAGCCCTAAAATGTCTAAAGAGCTCTGAAAAACTCTAAAAAGCTCTGAAAAACTCTAAAAAGCTCTGAAAAAGCTCTGAAAAACTCTAAAAAGCTCTGAAAAAGCTTTAAGTTAATTATATTTCGTATCACTAGTATCTACTAGCAAGGGGATTCGTTAAAGCCAACTGAAAGTAACTTAATTCTTTATAAAGAATGATACTAACAAAATTCCCTACAATAATGAAGATTATCTTTGAATGTTTCCTAAGACCCCTAAAAACACTAAAGAGCCCTGAAAGAGCTCTGAGAAACTCTAAAAAGCTTAGGAAGACTCCAAAATGTTTTGAAAAGCTTAAATTTAATTATACTCCATAGCATTGGGATCTACAAGCTAGGAGATTCGTTAAAGAATGATAATAAAAAATCCCTACAATAGTGAAGATCAACTTTGAATGTTCTCTAAAAAGCCTTGAAAACTCTAAAAAACCCTGAAAACTTTAAAACGCCCTAAAATATCTAAAGATCTCTGAAAAACTCTAAAAAGCTCTGAAAAAGGTTTAAGTTAATTATATTTCGTAGCACTAGTATCTACTAGCCAGGGGATTCGTTAAAGCCAACTGAAAGTAACTTAATTCTTTATAAACAATGATACTAACAAACTTTCCTACAATAATGAAGATTATCTTTGAATGTTTTCTGAAAACCCTAAAGAGCCCTGAGCAACTCTAAAAAGCTCAGGAAGACTCCAAAATGCTTTGAAAAGCTTAAATATTATTATACTCCGTAGCACTGGGATCTACAAGCGAGGAGATTCGTTAAAGAATGATAATAACAAATTCCTACAATAGTGAAGATCAACTTTGAATGTTCTCTAAAAAGCCTTGAAAACTCTAAAAAAACCCTGAAAAACTCTAAAAAGCTCTGAAAAAGCTTTAAGTTAATTATATTTCGTAGCACTAGTATCTACTAGCCAGGGGATTCGTTAAAACCAACTAAAAGTAACTTAATTCTTTATAAAGAATGATATTAACAAAATTCTCTACAATAATGAAGATTATCTTTGAATGTTTCCTAAAAACCCTAAAGAGCTCTGAAAGAGCTCTGAGACACTCTAAAAAGCTCAGGAAGACTCCGAAAATCTCTGAAAAACTTAAATTTAATCATACTCCGTAGCACCGTGATCTACAAGCTAGGAGATTTGTTAAAGAATGATAATAAGAAATTCCTACAATAGTGAAGATCAACTTTGAATGTTCTCTAAAGAGCTCTGAAAAATCTAAAGAGCTCTGAAAAACTCTAAAAAGCTCTGAAAAAGCTTTAAGTTAACTATATTTCGTAGCACTAGTATCTACTAGCTAGGGGGCCAACTAAAAGTATTAATTAAAAGAATGATACTAACAAAATTCTCTACAATAATGAAGATTATGTTTGAATCATTCTTTATAAAGAATGATACTAACAAAATTCTCTACAATAATGAAGATTATCTTTGAATGTTTTCTAAAAACCCTAAAGAGCCCTGAAAGAGCTATGAGAAACTCTAAAAAGCTTAGGAAGACTCCAAAAAACTGACGTGATAGGTGCTATGAGTGTGGGTTTTGGTGTGCAAACGAATTACTTGGCTGAGTTATTTTGTGTGATTGTTGGTCTTGAATGGGCTGTGAAGTTTGAAGTTGGTAATATTTGCATTAGAACAGACTCTATGAGTGCTGTTTTAGTCTTCTCCGGTGATGCTAATGCAGTTCCTTGGTTCTTAAGACCAAGATGGGTGGTAGTGAAGGCAAATTATAACACTATTCATTTCGTTCATACCTATAGAGAAGCTAATTTTACGACTGATTGCATGGCCAAACGAGGTTGCGCTTTGGAAGAAGGAGAGGGTCTTAGTTATGATACAAGGCCTGATTTCATCTTGTCTATTGAATTACCATATGTATCTTATTTTCGATTTGACTAGGTTGTAAGTTTTTGGGGTTCTTTTACCTTTTTTCTTATGACCTTCTTTGTAATTCTGGTTATTCTTTAATACAATTTTGGACTTACCAAAAAAAAAATAAAAAAATTGAAAAGCTTAAATTTAATTATACTCCGTAGCACTGGGATCTACAAGCTAGGAGATTCATTAAAGAATGATAATAACAAGTCCCTACAATAGTGAAGATCAACTTTGAATGTTCTCTAAAAAGCCTTGAAAACTCTAAAAAACCCTGAAAACTCTTAAAAGCCCTAAAATATCTAAAGAGCTCTGAAAAATCTAAAGAGCTTTGAAAAACACTAAAAAGCTCTGAAAAAACTTTAAGTTAATTATATTTTGTAGCACTAGTATCTACAAGCCAGGGGATTCGTTAAAGCCAACTGAAAGTAACTTAATTCTTTATAAAGAATGATACTAACAAAATTCCCTGCAATGATGAAGATTATCTTTGAATGTTTCCTAAAAACCTTAAAAAGACTAAAGAGCCCTGAAAGAGCTATGAGAAACTCTAAAAAGCTTAGGAAGACTCCAAAATGCTTTGAAAAGCTTAAATTTAAGTATACTCCGTAGCACTGGGATCTACAAGCTAGGAGATTCGTTAAAGAATGATAATAACAAATCCCTACAATAGTGAAGATCAACTTTGAATGTTCTCTAAAAAGCCTTGAAAACTATAAAAAAAAAAACCTGAAAAACTCTAAAAAGCTCTGAAAAAGCTTTAAGTTAACTATATTTCGTATCACTAGTATCTACTAGCCAGGGGATTCGTTAAAACCAACTGAAAGTAACTTAATTCTTTATAAAGAATGATACTAACAAAATTCGCTACAATAATGAAGATTATCTTTGAATGTTTCCTAAAAACCCTAAAGAGCTCGGAAAGAGCTCTGAGAAACTCTAAAAAGCTCAGGAAGACTCCGAAAATCTCCGAAAATCTTAAATTTAATCATACTCCGTAGCACCGTGACCTACAAGCTAGGAGATTAGTTAAAGAAAGATAATAACAAATTCCTACAATAGTGAAGATCAACTTTGAATGTTCTCTAAAGATCCTTGAAAACTCTAGAAAACCCTAAAAACTCTAAAAAGCCCTAAAATATCTAAAGAGCTCTGAAAAATCTAAAGAGCTCTGAAAAACTCTAAAAAGATCTAAAAAAGCTTTAAGTTAATTATATTTCGTCGTACTAGTATCTACTAGCTAGGGGATTCGTTAAAGCCAACTGAAATTAACTTAATTCTTTATAAAGAATGATACTAACAAAATTCTCTACAATAATGAAGATTATGTTCGAATGTTTCCTAAAAACCCTACAGATCCCTGAAAGAGCTCTGAGAAACTCTAAAAACGTTAGGAAGACTCCAAAAAGCTTTTAAAAGCTTAAATTTAATTATATTCCGTAGCACTGGGATCTACAAAATAGGAGATTCGTTAAAGAATGATAATAACAAATCCCTACAATAGTGAAGATCAACTTTGAATGTTCTCTAAAAAGCCTTGAAAACTCTAAAAAACCCTGAAAACTCTAAAGAGCTCTGAAAAATCTAAAGAGCTCTGAAAAACTCTAAAAAGCTCTGAAAAAGCTTTAAGTTATTTATATTTCGTAGCACTAGTATCTACTAGCCAGGGGATTCGTTAAAGCCATATTAACTTTATTCTTTTTTTTCTCTCTCCTAAAAGTGCTCTGGCGATTTTAGGGTTTTTGGCTTTTTTCAACAAAAAAAATTTCCGCGCTTTCTTCTTGGATCATCTCTTGGTGATTCAAGGATGGGGGAGCAATCCGTGGGTGATTCAAGTCATCCTAAGCTTACTTTTGCAGAACTTGTTATGGGAAAAACAAAAAAAACCATGTTACTACGGCTATTGACATCCGTTCTCTACCAAACCCTACTACCAAAGATGGAAAACCTGTTGTGGTTATTCCTCAAGATTATTATGAAGAAGGTTGTCAAATCTGGCGTTTTAGTCTCATAGGACGTCTGGATCTCAAAGGTGTCAAACTATATGATATTTCAAGCAATTTGGAACAGCAATGGAACCTAGGAGAAGCTAAAGTTCAGTTTATCCCCATGAACCGTGGTTTCTTCATTGTTAAGTTATCTTCTCAAGAAGACAAAAACAAGGTTTACAGAGATGGAAACAACGACCCATGGATTGTGAATCAGCAGCCTTTACGTTTGATTGAATGGTACCCAGGGTTTGATGCTGATAAGAAATGCACATCTCATTCTACCGTATGGGTCAAGTTTCCCGGCTTACCAGTTGAGATGTGGGTAGAAAAAACGCTATTATCATTAGGAAAATGTTTGGGTACTCCTATAGTGGTAGATAAACGAACCCTAAATCATGAATATGGGCATTTTGCTTCAGTTTTGATCGACATTGATTTTTCAAAACTCAATTCCGATTCAGTCCAAGTTGAAGCGGGAGGACGCAACTTCTGGCAGCCTTTTGAAATTTTAAAGAGACCTAAATATTGCTCAAAGTGTAAGATTGTTGGGCATCAGGATTCTGAATGCAGGAAGAAACATGCTCCTTTGAATACATCAGTTCAACAACCTGGTTCTTCAACTGACGCTCAACAACAATCCGCTGCGTTAGTTATTTATCATGGGGATTCAGCTTGGCAGGTTGCATCGCATAAGAAGAATGGTAAGAGAAATCATAAAGGGCCTTCACAACCTTTACAGCCTGCTGCTGTGAGCGTTCAAGGCACCGTGGAACTACAGTTACAAGAAGATTTAGTGATTTCCGAAGCTGTCTTGCGAAGTGCCATAGCCGAGTTTGAAAGAGCCAAACAAGTCGCACACGCATACAAAGTTTTTAGCGCATACGCTTTTAGTTAACAAATCTAAGTCGGTGAGTACTCCGCTTTTATTACTAAGCCGATTGGGAATGTTGAATTGGCTAAAACTAAGCTTCCTAACCCTGGTAGGATTCCTAAATCTTCTTTGCCAACACCTGAGTGTGACGCTCTTGAACAACATTCCGAATTTGTTTCGCACAACAAGTTTAATATCCTCGGTACGAACTTTATTGGTGAATCTTCAAACAGTCAGCTACATGATATTGGCAATGTTGATGAAGTAGTGAAACATGTTAAACATCAACAGTTGATAGCTCTCCAAGCTAGAATTGAATCCTTGAAAGATGATGACTATATGTCTGAATTGGAAGAAGAATCTGAACTTGGAATCCGAGCTCGGAATGGTTCTTCACCAAGACTTAAATCCTCCTCAAATGCTGCCAGTCAAGCAAAGCTATCTAAATCTCAAAATCCCAAGGTTTAATATGCGGGTTCTTTTTTGGAAAATAAATGGAGTTGCTCGTGAAGCAGCTCATTGTAAACTTAAGGAGTTAATAAGAGATTTCAAGCCGGATGTGTTTTGTCTTGTGGAACTTAAGGTGCACTGCTCGGTTGCCTTCGGCAATAGGCTTCAGCTTGAAGGTTTTTCTTCTCATGTTATTCATAATGCTACTTCTAATAGTATAGCTAACCTTTGGGTTTGTTATTTAGATTCAATAAGGCCTTCTATTATTAATAGGAGCAAACAGGCCATTTCTATTGAGGTTGATGGGGTTCATATTTCTTTTGTTCATGCTAGCTATGTTCAAGTTACAAGGAGAAGACTTTGGCAGCAACTCAATCTACAAGATGAATCTATTCCTTGGCTTGTGATGGGTGATTTCAATTGTATTCTTAGGCTTTATGAGAAAAAGGGAGGTCTTGAACCAAGAACTTCGGCTATAAATGAGTTTTCAGATTGGTTGGATGACAATAATCTTTTTGAGGCTGACTCTCCGGGTATAAAATACACTTGGACTAATAGTCAATCGGGTACTAATAGAATCATTAGTAAACTTGACCGTCTTTATTATTAATGCTTTGCTTGGCTTGTGAAATTTGAGAATTGGCGGTGTAAAGCTCTTCCTAGGGAAGTTTCCGACCATTCTACTCTCTTGGGTTATCCTTTTTTTGTTCCAAGGCCTAAGAGAGCTCCGTTTCGTATTCAGAAGATGTGGTTTTTACACAAGGATTTTCTTCGTATGGTTGGTGATTGTTGGAATATGCCGGCTCATGGTTCTCTTGATTTCATATTTACTTATAAACTCAAGAGACTTAAGGGGGTGATAAAAGAGTGGAATCTTCTGGTTTTCGGTAATATTCATTCTCGGTTGAAGTAAGATCAGTTGAGGTTTGAATCTGCAGCTCTTTGTTCGGATGAGGATCCAAGTGACGTTACCAAACTTAATCTTATAAAGGATGCTATGGATAAGCTTAGTGAGACTTGGCTTCAACACAACACTATGCTTAAGCAAAAGGCAAGAAATCAGTGGCTTGTGGAGGGTTCAAGCAATTCTACTTTCTTCCATAATATCATTCGCATTCGTAGAAGCTCTAATACTATTTCTGAATTAGTAGATAGTGGTGGCCATACTATCTCTGATTATGATCAGTTGCGTGACCATATTGTGCAGTTCTATGAAGAGAAATTTAATGGCCATGAAACTAATATTGATTCTAACTTATTTGATTATGAGCATGTTAGTATTTATGATGATCAAAGTCTTGCCATGAACAGAATTCCAACTCCTGAAGAAATCAAACAAGCAGTTTTTGACCTTGGAGCTGACAGTGCTCCGGGGCCTGATGGTTTTTCTAGTTGTTTCTATCGTCATTGCTGGGATATTATTCAAGATGACTTGATTAAGGATGTTATGTTTTGTTGGAGTACTGGTCATATTCCTAATGGGGTGAACTCTAGCCTTATCATTTTACTGCCAAAGGTAAGAGGTGCAAATACTCTTCGTAATTTTCGACCTATTGGCCTTAGTAATTTTTTTCTTTAAAATTTTTACTAAGATCCTTGCTACTAGACTTGGTAGTGTTTTGGATAATCTTGTTTCTAAGGAACAGGTAGCCTTTATGAAGGGTCGTAATATTCATGAAAACATCAGTTTGGCTTCAGAAATGGTTAATTAACTTCACATCAAGCGTAAGGATGGCAACATTGGCCTTAAGCTTGATATTTCACAGGCATTTGACACGGTGAGTTGGTCTTTTGTGCTGGAAGTTTTTCGCCGGTATGGTTTCTCTGAACATTGGTGCTCTTGGATTCTTAATATTTTGAATTCTGCTAGAATCCTTATTCTTTTGAATGGCAGTCCGGAGGGTTATTTCAAAATTAATAGAGGTTTACGTCAAGGAGACCCCCTTTCTCCTTTGATTTTTGTCTTGATTGAGGATGTTCTCAGCAGAAATATTACGAAGCTTTTTCTGGAAAAAAAGATGTCTCATATGGTTACAAGAGGGGGTATTGTAGGAGCAGAATATCGCGACATCAATACTTCACGAGATTAATAGGCGACTACGTTGCGAAGGCGTCGCAAGGAAGTGATTTAAATGACGCATTAGGTGACGAAAGCCAGAACGTGAGAAAAGTGTGAAGACTTGGCGAAATTTAGGAATGTCGCAAGGAAAAATGTTTATAACACTCGCGACACTTCGCGAGTTATTCCCGAAAATAAAGGACAGCAAACAGTGTCATCCACTGTGTATTACCCTATATAAAGGGTTGAATTAGTCTGTTGTAGGGAGAGTTCTTTTTGAATTGTTGAGCAAGTCAGGAGGAGAGAGAAAATCTAGAGTGATTGTAATTTCTTTAGATCTGATTTATCTATCCTTGTAAACATTTCGAGAAGATTATCAATAAAAGTATACAATTAATCACTTTCTAATGTGTTAATTGAGCAAATTCTAGTGAGGGGTGTAGTGTGGGATTTCCTGTCTTAATGCTACCCGGTTACTCTTTTCCAACAAAGCTCGCTTCTCTCGGGACAAAGTTCCATTTTCATCTGATAAGGTTTCCAATTCCAAATTAGATTTAGTCAAAGAATATGACATATGCGACAATTCGCTACTTAACAATTCTTGTTTCTGGACTAAGTAGGCATTTTCTTGGGTAAGATTATTTATCTAGTCAACAGAATACGTATGGAGGTTATCTAATCGGTTATATTGCTCCATCCAAGCATCTCTTTCTGTTCGAGTTTCTTCCGCGATAGATTCCACTTGATATATCTCCATTTTACGTTTCTGATTCAAAACTTTAAAGGCGAGCAAAGTCTTCAAAAAAAAAAAAAAAAAAATGGGAGAAGGAAAGGGTACCTTTTAGTTCTTCATTTTTTCTGCGAAGATTGTCGCGATCCAGAGAAGCATTATGAAGGCTATTCTTTAAGATCTTAATTTCTTGTTCCAAGGATGCCCGCGACATCGTATCAGAACCAAAATACTTACTCAAAGATTCATAAACACTAGATCTGACAGGATCAGTGGAGATTTTCTTAACATCATTCATGGTGGTTGATAAAACTTTAAAAGCTATATCCATCCCTTCTAAATTTTCTTTAGTAAGAGAGATAGATTCAGAGGAAGAGGAAATGATGGAAGAAGAGGCAAAAGCCGAGTCATCCTTAGTCATAAGAATGCCAGTTAGAGGAGCTTGATCAACAAGGGAAGATGAGGTAGAGGCATTAAGAGTAAAAGTGGAGAGGGGAACATTCTGAAGAATTTCATTAACGGAGAATTCAGGGACTAATTTCTCAGGCGAGTTCATCGCAGGAGAAGATGATTTGTCATGAGAAGAAGGAATTGGGTTATCTTGCGAAGATCTTTGCGGGAGAAGTAGTAAATGTAAACCCAGGAAAAGTAATGGCAGGTGCGACAGGTTTAAAGTGGCGAGGTTTCTTGGGAGATAAATTAATATCTTTGTCATCCTGCGAATAACAAGTTAAATAAGAAACAGAGGCAACAATATTGTTATTAAAAGGGTAAATGTTTCTTAATACCTTGTCATTCGCAGTCTTTCTCTTGGAAGCAAAGGACTTGACTGCGAACTCTTGGGAATATTAGGGTTTGTAACGATGGATTTGGTGCTAGACTTGTCCTTGCTAAAACAAAAGGGGAAAAATATCAGAACAAAACTATTTCATAAGGAAAGATCAATCAACGAAATGATTAAATTTAACAAAGTTCGCAAACCTTGATGCCATGGAAACAGTAGCAGAAGAATTACAGTAGAAAGACGATGAAGAAAGATAGTGGAGGAAAATTGCAGACAGTAAAGAAGATGAAATAAAAGGAAAGAAGGATTCTCATGGGAAATTCTCCCTTAAATAGACAGGAAAAGAGTAACCGGGTAGCATTAAAAACTATCGGTAAAAAGGGAATTTTAGAAACGTGTAAGCGGTCATCCCTAAATGCACGGAACTTTGCTGACAAAAAATTTTGGTGAAAAATAGACAATCGCGATATTTCAAAGTGTAATATCGCAAACCCAAATACGACTTCGCAGAGCACTAAAAGAATGATGTAGCATATGATATCAGTATAATTCATGAGGAAAGTATGAACAACCTACGAGGATATGAACTCATAGCATGAGGCAAAGAACATAGAATGAAAGTTACGTATGACGGATTTGCAATACTTCTTACATTTAGAGGATTAAATACTTCTTATATTTCTTCAAGAATATTTCATACTTCGGGATGATACTTTTAAAATTACTTTTCAAAGCTTCGGAACTTCGCAAAAGAATAGAGGCAAGTACGTACTTTTCAAGTCCCATATTCTTTCGCTCGTTCCTTCATCAACAAAAATCAAAGACTATTACAACAATGGATTTTTTCTTAAAGATTGCTCTTCAAGCAATATTCAAGAAAAAAGAGGCAAGATGTAGGAGCAGAATATCGCGACATCAATACTTCACGAGATTAATAGGCGACTACGTTGCGAAGGCGTCGCAAGGAAGTGATTTAAATGACGCATTAGGTGACGAAAGCCAGAACGTGAGAAAAGTGTGAAGACTTGGCGAAATTTAGGAATGTCGCAAGGAAAAATGTTTATAACACTCGCGACACTTCGCGAGTTATTCCCGAAAATAAAGGACAACTTAGCTGTCATCCACTGTGTATTACCCTATATAAAGGGTTGAATTAGTCTGTTGTAGGGAGAGTTCTTTTTGAATTGTTGAGCAAGTCAGGAGGAGAAAGAAAATCTAGAGTGATTGTAATTTCTTTAGATCTGATTTATCTATCCTTGTAAACATTTCGAGAAGATTATCAATAAAAGTATACAATTAATCACTTTCTAATGTGTTAATTGAGAAAATTCTAGTGAGGGGTGTAGTGTGGGATTTCCTGCAACTACAGGTATTTCCCCTACTCATCTCTTCTTTGCTAATGACATTATGATTTTTTGCAAGGGAAACCTTAAGAGTCTTCATAATCTGGTGGATTTGTTGGGTAAGTATCAAGCAGCTTCTGGCCAAACTGTTTGTAGGCAAAAAAGCAAGATTTATTATGGTGGAGGCTCTTTGAGTAGACGGACCTATCTTGCTGATTACTTGGGTTTATGGTGTTGCCATTTTTCCTGATAGGTATTTGGGTGTTCAAATTATGCCTGGCACTGTTAGATATCATCATATTTCTGGAATTGTTGAGAAGATTAAAACTCAACTTGCTGGTTGGAAAGACTTTTTATTATCTTTTCATGATCGTATTGTGCTTGTTAAATCGGTCATTTCTAGTTATTCTATTCACAACATGGCTATCTACAAATGGTCGCGCAAATTTATTTTGCAATGTGAAAGAGCAATTAGGAATTTTATTTGGACTGGTGACTATAATGTTAATCGTGTTGTGGTTGTGGCATATGATAAAATCTGTTGCCCCAATGCTCTTTGTAGGATCAGAATATCGCGACATCAATACCTTGCGAGATCAATAAACGACAGCATTGCGAAGGTGTCGCAGATGAGTAATATAAATGACTCAATGAATGACGACAGCCAAAACATGAGAAAGATATGAAGACCTAGCGAGATCTAGGAGAGTTGCGAGATTATATATTTGTACACTTGCGATATTTCGCAAGTTATTCCCGAAAATAAAAGATAGCTTAGCTGTCATCCATTATGTAATACCCTATATAAAGAGCCGAACAGATCAATTGGAGGGGGGATCTTTTCTTCGAGTGTTGGGCAAGTCATTAAGAGAGAGAAAGTTTAGAGTGATTGTAGTTCTTTAACTGATTTCCATTTCATCGTGTAAACATTTTAAGAGTTTAATCAATAAAAATTACAATTGTTCATTCTAAAAATGATTTGATTGTATAGATTCTTGTGAGGGGTGTAGTGTAGGATTTCCTGCAACTACATATTGGCGCTAGAAACAGGGCAACAAATTATGAACTAAGAGATGGGGTATTGTACCGAAGATCCTTTAATGGACCCTCGCTTAGATGTTTAACACGAAGAGAAGGAGAAACAATATTAAAGATGTTGCACAGTGGGGATGCTGGCAATCACAGTGGCGGAAGATCTTTAGCACATAAGGCAAAAATGCAAGGCTATTATTGGCCGTATATGCATGAGGATGCGAAACAAATATCAAGGCGTTGCGAAGATTGCCAAAGGCACGTAAAGAAAATACATGCACCAGGGGCACCATTAAATTCTTCAACAAGTGTATGGCCTTTTAGAAAGTGGGGTTTAGACATTGTGGGACCATTTTTACCAGGAACAGGGCAGAGAAGATATCTAATTGTCGCTACAGATTATTTCACAAAATGGGCAAAAGTAAAAGCGGTACAACACATTCGCGATAAAGATATCTTTACCTTCATATTCGAGAATATTATATGCAGAATTGGAATCCCCGCACAGTTGGTATCTGATAATGGGAAACAGTTTGAAGGAAAAAATATAGAATTGTTGCTTAATGCGTTTCAGATAAAATGTGGGAAATCAACTCCTTTATACCCGCAAGCTAATGGACAGGCAGAAGCCACAAACAAAACAATCGCAGACATATTGAAGAAGAAGTTAGAAGGACATAATAGAGCATGGTGTGAACAAGTGCATAATGCAGTCTGGGCTTACAATACAACCAGGCGAGAAGCTACGGGAATGTCACCTTTTTGTTTTGCATAAGGAGTTGAAGTTGTACTTCCAACAGAAATTATGATTCCAACCACAAAGAAAGAAGCTTGGGAGAAAAATCTTAGTGCGGGTAACATTTTAATCAAGCTAGATGAATTAGAAGAGAAAAGAGAAATAACACTACAACATATGGAGAATTATAAGCGAAGATTAGCCAGAGAATATAACAAACGTGTCAAGACACGAGAATTTCAACCAGGCGATCTAGTATTGAGAGAAACGCTAGCATATCAACGAGAAAGTGGTGGCAAGCTAGCGAAAAAATGGGATGGACCTTATATCATTAAGGAGATAGTTGGAACAGGGGCATATAGATTGATGGATCCTGAGGGCAAAGATGTGGGCCACTAATTGGATAGACCATGGAATAGATTATATCTGAAGAAATATTACCCATAAAAGATTGGGGGAAAAGATTAGACTGCGAAGTACTAAATGAATAAAGTGAAATGAATTCATATAAAAGTTTTTTGCAAAAGAATGATTCCGAAATTGCATAAAATAAAGAAGGAATGTGCGAATATCTCGCAAACAAAAAGATAATCAAAAATGAATGATTTATACAAACGGGACGAACCTTTATGGCGTACACCCTAGTTCGCGAATGATATTTCGCAAGAGGAAAATGTAAGACCTAAAGTGCATCATATAAGGGGGTATCTCTTGACATGGCTCAGGGAAAAGGTTACACCGCTCCTGGAACCTGAGTCATGAAAATTTGGGGTCAATAAAGCCCATCCGGGGGAGATACCTTGGATTTCCAACTATATATATATATATATATATATATAAGGTTATACCCTGGTTGGACGACCGAGGGTCTCTTCCAAGGATTCAGTGTATGACCAAGGCGCCGAGGTACACGGTTGAGCCAAGAGTGCACAGGGCATTTGAAGTGTCTCGGCCATTCTTGGCAAGTCTTGGCACATGCTTTCGGCCCGAAGAAAACTCCACTTAGGGTGCGATCTCGTAACCATAAGCCCTATAGGTAGAAGGGATAAGAGACTGCGAAAACAATCGGTTGTTGTTAAGACCGGATGGGAGGAGCTAGTCTTGTATGGCCGATGTACGCCTCCTTGAAGGGGCAACCAGGGAGATGATAAGGTCGGCACCCTCCATTAGGGAGCTGATAAGTGTCTTAAGACGCAAATGTCATGAGGCTCAATTTTCGCAAGAAAATTTAGACTTGTCATATTTGTGCGATGATCCTGAAGAGGCAATAGTACTAACGCGAGGATAAGACGAGATCAATGGGTCTTTACATGAAAGTGTAAAGACGTCCTGCGATTTCGTCGCAAGACGGCAATGTCATGGGGCTTTAAATTCGCAAGAACTTCTAGGCCTTCCATATTGTCGCAACGAAAATATCTTGCAGAGGCAATAATACTAAGAAAGCGATAAGGCAAGATCAATGGGTCTTTACATGAAAGTGTACAGACGTCCTGCGATTTTCTCGCAATAACGAGGGGTGGAAAAATAAGACCTTTAACTAGGAAGGCAAAATAAGACCACACAAAAAGAGTAAGCAAACAAGCTTGCGAGACTGAACTTGCAAATATTAATTCAGAACGACTTGCTTAATCATTTGAATATAAGCAAAACCACAAAAGAAAAAGTCAATCATAAGATAGTAAGAGGAAATAAGAGAATTGTTCAACAGTAGACTTAATCTTTCTTATCAAAAAGTGCACTTCAGAAGGAATTGAAAAGTGTCTTATGCAAAAAGTAATGAAGATAAAGAAGCTAGAAAATACAAAGTTATAAAGAAGTATAACTCTCTACATCATTCTTCTCGCCAGCAGAAGATGTGAAACACTCTTCAACAATTTTATCAGCTTCGACAAGTTTCACATTTTCGCCAATTGATTGATTCTCGCCAGAACCCCCTTCATTTGGGTCATTATTGATAGCTTCATTATTATAGGGGATCGCCTTTTCATTTGCGAAATCCTCGCCACTTTCGTATTCATAATCACTATCAGGCAAATTAGGGATTTCATCTTCTTCAATTTCCAGAGGTTCGATAGAAACAGGATCGAGAGATTTGGACAATAGTATATTATTCACGATGACTTCTGATTTGAGATGAAATTGGTGAAGGAGTGCCTTCTGGTGATTTCTACTCTGGATGTCTTTGGAGTGAATAAGGTAATCCAATCTTATTTCGGCCCGGTCGCGAGACTTAGCAAGAGTAGAAGTAAGTAACGCATTCTCCTTGCGAATCTTGGCATAGTTAGACTCCAGAATAAAAAAGGAAGAGCGAAGATCTCTCTCAGACTCTGCAAAAACAAAGAACAAAAGGAGTTATATAAACAAAAGATTTGAAGACTTGATAAAGGAAGAATAGATGAGGCAGTCAATTTCTATGACTACCTTCCTTTTGCGAAATAAGATGTTGGGTCAAAGCCAAGCAACTATTCTCCAAATGATCCATGGCATTGTCAAAATTATCTCCAACCTCACCTTTTAATCGAGCGCGCAAACTCTTTTCGTTGGAAACAAGCAAGTTATTTTCCTTAGCAAGAGAAGAGTAGGATTCTTTTAACTTGGAATATTGGTCTTTCAGTTGGCTGGTTTTCACACTTAAAGTTATTCTACCCTGAATAAGTTTATCCCTCTCAATAGTGACTTCTTGAAGTTTACTTCTCAGCGAACAAAGAGATTGTTCCTGTTCATTACATATTTTCTGACAGATATCAAGTTGTTGCGAAGCAATCGCCATCTTGTTTAACAAAACTCGCTTCTCTTGAGATAGAGTTCCATTCTCATCTGATAAGGTTTCCAACTCCAAATTAGATTTACTCAAAGAATAATAGAGATGAGATAATTCATTAGTCAGCGAGTCTTGCTTCTGAACTAAGTGAATATTCTCTTGGGTAAGATTATCTATTTGATCAACAGAGTATGTATGAAGATTATCTAACTGGCTATATTGCTCCATCCAAACATCTCTATCCATTCGAGTTTCTTCAATGACAGATTCCAACTGATATATCTCCATTTTTCGTTTCAGGTTTAAAGCTTGAAAGGCGAACAAGGTCTTCAAAAAAAAAAAAAGGGTGGGGAGGAGACTTAATACCTTTTAATTCTTCGTTCTTCTTGCGAAGATTATCACGATCCAGCGAAATGTTTTGAAGATTATTCTTCAATGTCTTAACCTCTTGTTCTAAAGACATTTGCGACATTTTGTCAGAAACGAAATATTTACTCAAAGACTCGCAAACGCTAAACCTGATGGGATCAACGGAGGTCTTCTTGACATCATTCATGATGTCTGATAAAACTTTGAAAGCTACATCCATCCCCTCCAGGTTTTCTTTGGTAAGAGGGACAGACCCAGATGAAGAGGTAATGGTGGGAGAAGAAGGAATAATTGAGTCATCCTTGGTCATAGAAATGCCAGAAGAAGAAATTTGATGAAGATTAATGAGTGGGGGTGAGACAGAGGCATTGATGGTAAAAGTAGAAAGGGATCCATCTTGAGGAACTTCATTGATGGAAAATTCAGGAATATCGACAGTGGGATTTTCAGAGGTGGTGAGAATAGGATGAATTGATTTATCCTGCGAAGATATCGCAGGAGAAGATGGTTTATCTTGCGAAGAAGGAATTGATTTATCCTGCGAAGATATCGCAAGAGAAGATGGTTTATCCTGCGAAGATACTGCAGGAGGAGTTGTGAGTTTGAATGAAGGAAAGGAAATAGAAGACGCAACAGGCTTAGAATGGCGAGGTTTCTTAGGAGATTTATCAACATTTTTGTCATCCTGCGAATTACAAGTTAAATAAGAAACAGAGGCAACAATATTGTTATTAGAAGAGTAGATGTTTCTTAAATACCTTGTCATTCGCAGGCTTTCTTTTAGTAACGGTAACTTTCGATTGCGAAGCTAGGGGAATAGCAGGGTTCATGACGGTGAACTTGGTGTTAGATTTGTTCTTACTGAAACAAAAACATCATAGGAATCATTAAAAGAAGAACAATGTCAAAACAAAACAATTTTAATAGGAGAGATCAATCACAAAAAGATCAAATTCAGCAAAACTAACAAACCTTGATGGCTCCATAGAAACAGTAGCAAAAAAGAGATGAGAACAGTAGCAGAAGAAAGAAAAACAACACTAAAAAGTTGCAGACGGTGAAGAAGACGAAGTAAAAGAAAAGAAACACTTTCATAAGGAACTCCTCCTTAAATAGGCAAGAAAAGGGTAACCGGATAGCATTAAATGTGCCGGTAAAAAGGGGAAATTTTAGACACGTGTAAGCAGTCATCCCTAATTCACGGAATCTTGTCGGCAAAAATTGATGAAAAACAAATCGTTGCGGCATTTCAGAATACTGGTTCTCATGACATTCTCTTCTTCGCAGAGAAGACATGAGAAGAGGCAAGATGTAGGATCAGAATATCGCGACATCAATACCTTGCGAGATCAATAAATGACAGCGTTGCGAAGGTGTCGCAGATGAGTAATATAAATGACGCAATGAATGACGACAGCCAAAACACGAGAAAGATATGAAGACCTAGCGAGATCTAGGAGAGTTGCGAGATTATATATTTGTACACTTGCGATATTTCGCAAGTTATTCCCGAAAATAAAGGACAGCTTAGCTGTCATCCATTATGTAATACCCTATATAAAGAGCCGAACAGATCAATTGGAGGGGGATCTTTTCTTCGAGTGTTGGGCAAGTCATTAAGAGAGAGAAAGTTTAGAGTGATTGTAGTTCTTTAACTGATTTCCATTTCATCTTGTAAACATTTTAAGAGTTTAATCAATAAAAATTACAATTGTTCATTCTAAAAATGATTTGATTGTATAGATTCTTGTGAGGGGTGTAGTGTAGGATTTCCTGCAACTACACTCTTCTCATGAAGCTTTGGTGGAAAATTCGCACTTCAAAGAAGAAATGGGCTGGTTTTCTTTGTGCAAGGTTTTTTGGTAGGAATGGTTGCATCAAGGCGAATGGTTTGAAGTCTTCTATTTTGCCGGGTATTAAAAAAGTGTACAAGAGTGTTGAATCTAACACTAAAGTGCTGCTAGGTGATGGTAGAGATACTTCTCTTTATTATGATGTTTGGTTTTCAAATAGAAGTATTGCTGATATCCTTAATGATTATACTTTGGATAAAACCACGTTGGTTAGTGCTATATTGATTGAAGGACGCTGGCAGATTCCGGTAGAGCATTTGGATTGCATGGTAGCTGCTGGTCTTGATGTTAATCAGTTGCCTACTCCTTTGGAAGGTGGGGATTCACGGATTTGGATGCCAGACCTCAAGGGGAACTTTACTGTAAGTTCAGCTCGAGATCTTATCCTCCATAAGTATAATGTTTTTGCAGGCGCGTCTCTTTTATGGAGGAAGGAAGTGCATCCTACCTTAGCTACCCAGAATTGGAAGTTTATCCGTGGTTCTTGCGCTACTTATGACATAATCCAAAACAGGTTTAAAATTCAGCTTGCAAGCCGTTGTAGCCTTTGTGGTGTGGCGGAGGAGACTCTTGATCATGTCCTTTTCCATTGCACCTTTGCTGGTCGTGCTTGGAACTGGATTGCTGATATTTTTGATTTAATGCCTAATGCTAACCTGGTGCTATCTTGCAAAGAAGCTAAGGGAAGAAGTGTCATGATCCGTGACTTGTGGCTACTTGCTAACCTTGTCATCAGGTCAGAACTTTGGGCTGTGCGAAACAAGATAGTTTTCCAGCGTCAACAACCCAACTGCAACGTTTTCTTCAGGCGTGTTTTGAAGTTATTCCAAGAGTTTGCTGTCAGACTTAAAGGGTTCATGCGAAACAATGCTGCTGATGTTGTTATTCTTGATTATTTCCATGTGAATCATAGAAGAGTAAAGCCTTTTCAACATGTTGAATGCTTTTGGGAGCCTCCGGAAGAAAATGAACTCCAACTTTGCTGTGATGGGGCGGCGAGAGGGAATCCAGGTGCTGGTGTGGTTGCACGAGATGTGAACTGTTAAGTTCTAGGAGCTATGTCTATTGGCCTTGGATTTACTACAAATTACTTGGCGGAACTTTATGGCATTATTGTGGGTATGGAGTGGGATGTTAGATGGGGAATGAGGCGCATTTGCATTAGGTCCGATTCCTATGGTGTTGTTGAAGCTTTGAAGAGTGCTAATATTCCTTGGTTTGCTCGACAAAGGTGGGTAGCAGTTTGTAGACACTATGATGCAATAAGGTTTATTCATACCTATAGGGAGGCAAATTTCTCTGCTGATTCTATGGCAAAGAGGGGCTGTCTTCTCAATGAGGAGGAAGGTTTACATTATGATGGAAGACCAATTTTTTTAATTTCCGTTGAATACCCTAATGTTGATTATTATAGATTCAAATAGTTTACAAGTTTTTGGGGTTGCTGTGACCTCTTTTCTTGTAAATTATTCTTTGTAAATTTGTTATCTATTAATACAATTTTTGACTTATCAACAAAAAAAGATTCGTTAAAGTCAACTGAAAGTAACTTAATTCTTTATAAAGAATGATACTAACAAAATTCCCTACAATAATGAAGATTATCTTTGAATGTTTTCTAAAAACCCTAAAGAGCCCTGAAAGAGCTATGAGAAACTCTAAAAAGCTTAGGAAGACTCCAAAAAGCTTTGAAAAGCTTAAATTTAATTATACTCCTTAGCACTGGGATCTACAAGCTAGGAGATTTGTTAAAGAATGATAATAACAAATCCCTACAATAGTGAAGATCAACTTTGAATGTTCTCTAAAAAGCCTTGAAAACTCTAAAAAAACCCTGAAAACTCTTAAAAGCCCTAAAATATCTAAAGAGCTCTGAAAAATCCAAAGAGCTTTGAAAAACACTAAAAAGCTCTGAAAAAGCTTTAAGTTAATTATATTTCGTAGCACTAGTATCTACAAGCCAGGGGATTCGTTAAAGCCAACTGAAAGTAACTTAATTCTTTATAAAGAATGATACTAACAAAATTCCCTACAATAATGAAGATTATCTTTGAATGTTTACTAAGACCCCTAAAAACACTAAAGAGCCCTGAAAGAGCTCTGAGAAACTCTAAAAAGCTTAGGAAGACTCCAAAAAGTTTTGAAAAGCTTAAATTTTAATATACTCCATAGCACTGGGATCTACAAGCTAGGAGATTCTTTAAAGAATGATAATAAAAAATCCCTACAATAGTGAAGATCAACTTTGAATGTTCTCTAAAAAGCCTTGAAAATTCTAAAAAAACCCTGAAATCTCTAAAAAGCCCGAAAATATCTAAAGATCTCTGAAAAACACTAAAAAGCTCTGAAAGAGGTTTAAGTTAATTTTATTTCCTAGCACTAGTATCTACTAGCCAGGGGATTCGTTAAAGCCAACTGAAATTAACTTAATTCTTTATAAAGAATGATACTAACAAAATTTCCTACCATAATGAAGATTATCTTTGAATGTTTTCTAAAAACCCTAAAGAGCCCTGAAAGAGCTATGAGAAACTCTAAAAAGCTTAGGAAGACTCCAAAATGCTTTGAAAAGCTTAAATTTAAGTATACTCCGTAGCACTGGGATCTACAAGCTAGGAGATTCGTTAAAGAATGATAATAACAAATCCCTACAATAGTGAAGATCAACTTTGAATGTTCTCTAAAAAGCCTTGAAAACTATAAAAAAAAACCTGAAAAACTCTAAAAATCTCTGAAAAAGCTTTAAGTTAATTATATTTCGTATCACTAGTATCTACTAGCCAGGGGATTCGTTAAAACCAACTGAAAGTAACTTAATTCTTTATAAAGAATGATACTAACAAAATTCGCTACAATAATGAAGATTATCTTTGAATGTTTCCTAAAAACCCTAAAGAGCTCGGAAAGAGCTCTGAGAAACTCTAAAAAGCTCAGGAAGACTCCGAAAATCTCTGAAAAGCTTAAATTTAATCATACTCCGTAGCACCGTGACCTACAAGCTAGGAGATTAGTTAAAGAATGATAATAACAAATTCCTACAATAGTGAAGATCAACTTTGAATGTTCTCTAAAGATCCTTGAAAACTCTAGAAAACCCTAAAAACTCTAAAAAGCTCTAAAATATCTAAAGAGCTCTGAAAAATCTAAAGAGCTCTGAAAAACTCTAAAAAGATATAAAAAAGCTTTAAGTTAATTATATTTCGTCGTACTAATATCTACTAGCCAGGGGATTCGTTAAAGCCAACTGAAATTAACTTAATTCTTTATAAAGAATGATACTAACAAAATTCTCTACAATAATGAAGATTATGTTTGAATGTTTCCTAAAAACCCTACAGATCCCTGAAAGAGCTCTGAGAAACTCTAAAAACGTTAGGAAGACTCCAAAAAGCTTTTAAAAGCTTAAATTTAATTATACTCCGTAGCACTGGGATCTACAAAATAGGAGATTCATTAAAGAATGATAATAACAAATCCCTACAATAGTGAAGATCAACTTTGAATGTTCTCTAAAAAGCCTTGAAGACTCAAAAAAACCCTGAAAACTCTAAAGAGCTCTGAAAAATCTAAAGAGCTCTGAAAAACTCTAAAAAGCTCTGAAAAAGCTTTAAGTTATTTATATTTCGTAGCACTAGTATCTACTAGCGAGGGGATTCGTTAAAGCCAGCTGAAAGTAACTTAATTCTTTATAAAGAATGATACTAACAAAATTCCCTACAATAATGAAGATTATCTTTGAATGTTTTCTAAAAACCCTAAAGAGCCCTGAAAGAGCTATGAGAAACTCTAAAAAGCTTAGGAAGACTCCAAAAATCTTTGAAAAGCTTAAATTTAATTATAGTCCGTAGCACTGGGATCTACAAGCTAGGAGAATCGTTAAAGAATGATAATAAAAAATCCCTACAATAGTGAAGATCAACTTTGAATGTTCTCTAAAAAGCCTTGAAAACTCTAAAAAAACCCTGAAATCTCTAAGAAGCCCGAAAATATCTAAAGATCTCTGAAAAACTCTAAAAAGATCGGAAAAAGGTTTAAGTTAATTTTATTTCCTAGCACTAGTATCTACTAGCCAGGGGATTCGTTAAAGCCAACTGAAATTAACTTAATTCTTTATAAAGAATGATACTAACAAAATTTCCTACAATAATGAAGATTATCTTTGAATGTTTTCTAAAAACCCTAAAGAGCCATGAAAGAGCTCTGAGCAACTCCAAAAAGCTCAGGAAGACTCCAAAATGCTTTGAAAAGCTTAAATTTAAGTATACTCCGTAGCATTGGGATCTACAAGCTAGGAGATTCGTTAAAGAATGATAATAACAAATCCCTACAATAGTGAAGATCAACTTTGAATGTTCTCTAAAAAGCCTTGAAAACTATAAAAAAAACCTGAAAAACTCTAAAAAGCTCTGAAAAAGCTTTAAGTTAATTATATTTCGTATCACTAGTATCTACTAGCCAGGGGATTCGTTAAAACCAACTGAAAGTAACTTAATTCTTTATAAAGAATGATACTAACAAAATTCGCTACAATAATGAAGATTATCTTTGAATGATTCCTAAAAACCCTAAAGAGCTCGGAAAGAGCTCTGAGAAACTCTAAAAAGCTCAGGAAGAATCCGAAAATCTCTGAAAAGCTTAAATTTAATCATACTCCATAGCATCGTGATCTACAAGCTAGGAGATTAGTTAAAGAATGATAATAACAAATTCCTACAATAGTGAAGATCAACTTTGAATTTTCTCTAAAGATCCTTGAAAACTCTAGAAAACCCTAAAAACTCTAAAAAGCCCTAAAATATCTAAAGAGCTCTGAAAAATCTAAAGAGCTCTGAAAAACTCTAAAAAGATCTGAAAAAGCTTTAAGTTAATTATATTTCGTCGTACTAGTATCTACTAGCTAGGGGATTCGTTAAAGCCAACTGAAATTAACTTAATTCTTTATAAAGAATGATACTAACAAAATTCTCTACAATAATGAAGATTATGTTTGAATGTTTCCTAAAAACCCTACAGATCCCTGAAAGAGCTCTGAGAAACTCTAAAAACGTTAGGAAGACTCCAAAAAGCTTTTACAAGCTTAAATTTAATTATACTCCGTAGCACTGGGATCTACAAAATAGGAGATTCGTTAAAGAATGATAATAACAAATCCCTACAATAGTGAAGATCAACTTTGAATGTTCTCTAAAAAGCCTTGAAGACTCAAAAAAACCCTGAAAACTCTAAAGAGCTCTGAAAAATCTAAAGAGCTCTGAAAAACTCTAAAAAGCTCTGAAAAAGCTTTAAGTTAATTATATTTCGTAGCACTAGTATCTACTAGCCAGGGGATTCGTTAAAGCCAATTGAAAGTAACTTAATTCTTTATAAAGAATGATACTAACAAAATTCCCTACAATAATGAAGATTATCTTTGAATGTTTTCTAAAAACCCTAAAGAGCCCTGAAAGAGCTATGAGAAACTCTAAAAAGCTTAGGAAGACTCCAAAAAGCTTTGAAAAGCTTAAATTTAAGTATACTCCTTAGCACTGGGATCTACAAGCTAGGAGATTCGTTAAAGAATGATAATAACAAATCCCTACAATAGTGAAGATCAACTTTGAATGTTCTCTAAAAAGCCTTGAAAACTCTAAAAAACCCTGAAAACTCTTAAAAGTTCTAAAATATCTAAAGAGCTCTGAAAAATCTAAAGAGCTTTGAAAAACACAAAAAAGCTCTGAAAAAGCTTTAAGTTAATTATATTTCGTAGCACTAGTATCTACAAGCCAGGAGATTCGTTAAAGCCAACTGAAAGTAACTTAATTCTTTATAAAGAATGATACTAACAAAATTCCCTGCAATAATGAAGATTATCTTTGAATGTTTCCTAAAAACCCTAAAAACCCTAAAGAGCCCTGAAAGAGCTCTGAGAAACTCTTAAAAGCTTAGGAAGACTCCAAAAAGCTTTGAAAAGCTTAAATTTAATTATACTCCGTAGAACCGTGATCTACAAGCTAGGAGATTCGTTAAAGAATGATAATAACAAATACCTACAATAGTAAAGATCAACTTTGAATGTTCTCTAAAGAGCCTTGAAAACTCTAGAAAACCTTAAAAACTCTAAAAAGCCCTAAAATATCTAAAGAGCTATAAATAACTCTAAAAAGCTCTGAAAAAGCTTTAAGTTAATTATATTTCGTAGCACTAGTATCTACTAGCCAGGGGATTCGTTAAAGCCAACTGAAAGTAACTTAATTCTTTATAAAGAATGATACTAACGATGTAGGATCATAATATCGCAATGTACAAGGCTCGCGAGAATAATAAACGACGGTGTCGCGAGGGAGTCGCAGGGAGCTACAATAAACGACGCGATAAATAACGACACCCAAAACAATTGGAAGACACAAAACCTGGCGAGAGTTAAGAAGTGTCGCGAGAGTGAATGTTTGTGCACCTGCGACACTTCGCGAGACATTCCCGAAAATAAAGGGTAGCTTAGCTGTCATCCACTATGTATTACCCTATATAAAGGGCTAAATGAGTCTGTAGAAAGAGAGATCTTTTTGGAATTGTTGAGCAAGTCATTAGGAGAGAGAAAGTTTAAGAGTGTTTTAACTTCTAAGTGTAATTCTATTTTTCTGTGTAAACACTTCATGAATTCAATCAATAAATACTCTTGATCTTACATCTTTCAATGGATTAATTAAGCAAAATCGAGTAAGGGGTGTAGTGTGGGAAATCCTGCTACTACATATGCGCTAGAAACAGGGACTGTGCAGAGATTGACGTAGAAATTGGAAGGAATTTGGATTAACAGAAAAAAGATTTGGAGAAGATACTCAAGAATTCATTGGAAAAGAAAAATGGCTAGAAGAAGAAATGTACAAGGGCAACCAACGATTGTAAGAAGAAGTGGGAGACTTGCTGGAGAAAGGAGGAATGAAACAGGAGAATCGTCAAGGATGAATATGAGAAACGATGGAGAAGATCAAAATCAGCCACCAATCTCCCCAGTAGCAAACGCGGCTGAGGATTATGATAGAGTAAGTGTACATACTTGGAGATCTGATTCTGAAGACGAGAGAGAAGAGGAGCAGCAGCTGGTGAACAATGGACAAGGAGAGCAAGGAATGAATGGGGAAAACGAAGAAATCACAGCATTAGAAAGATTGAGACAAACAATACACGAAGAGAGACGGCTAGAGGCAGAGGAACGAGCAAATTTGACAAGACAGAATCATGAATTGAGGATGGAAAATATAAGATTGCAAAATAGAAGATCAAGAAGTAGTGTGCGATCAAGTTCAAGATCGAATAGGGAAGAAAGAAGGAGAGTTTTACCAACAGAAAGTACCGAGGAAGAAACACAAAATCCGAGTATAGAGCATGGCGAGAGAAGAGGGGAAATAGAAGATCGTTATATTCCTCAACCTGAAAATCTTCAAAATGAGCGGAATAGGGAAAATCAAGGAAACATGCAACTCCAAGAACCGAATGACCCAAATTGCCGAAGGGAGAATAATCTTGCACGGGAGAGAAGAATTGAGAAGAAACCGAGAAATCGAGGATGACATTGAGAGACACTACATTGAACAAGCGCGGCTAGCTCGCGAGAGAGAAAGGATAAGAGCAGAAATGGAAAATCAAGAGATGGAAGAAGCAATCCGACAGAATAACCATGACAACCGCGAAAGAAGAAGGGAACAAAATCGTACCAATAGAAATATTAATGAAGAATATGAGAGGGTGCAGATGAGAGCTGAGAGACAGCCAAGAGGAGAGAACAACCGATACAATGGCGTGCGAATTGACGAAAGAAACGAAGAAGAGCGTCGCAGAGAAAGAAGAGGAGAAAATGACGAGCAGGAAGGTCAAGATAGGCACGAGCGAAGAAGGAGAGAAGCAGAGTTAAAAAGACCAGTAGAATCAAATCCTGAAGCAAATGAACAAATCTTAAGAGAACTGGCAGAAATGAGAGGATTGTTGAACAGTAGAAGGGAAGGAGGAAGGAAACAATTGGACGAAGCCATCGCAGAAGCTGCGAAGAACCCCTTCACGCTAGAAGTACAGATGGGAGGAATACCTCCTAAGTGCAATCTCCCTGCATTAACAAACATCTTCGATGGAACAACCTGTGCGGTACAGCATATCAAGGCCTATATGAGGTGTATGTTGCAATGGGAGAATCATGATGCTATATTGTGTAAATATTTCGCATCAAGCCTAATTGGAGAAGCACTAAAATGGTTTGAGGGTCTACCAAGGAACACAATCACATCATTTAATCATTTACAAGCCACATTCCTAGGAGCATACATAAGTAACAACTCTTCACGACCAGGTATTGAAGATGTATTCGGGTTGAAACAAAGGGTTGGCGAGAGCTTAAGGCAGTTGACAATAAGATGGAGAACCATGTGTAGCGAAATGGCGGGGACGGGTTGAGGAAAGATATCTCATCCTCTCATTTGTGAATGCTCTCTTCGCGACTAACTTGTTATACATTCAAATTTTTAGAGTTAAAAATACAATCACGATGGCGAACTACGAGAGTTACGGGAAGAATATATCGCCTTAGAAGAAAGACAGAATGAAATGAATTCTTATCCAAATCGCGAACACAAACTCGAATGCTGCGAACGCAAGCTTGTTACCTCGATTCATCAATACGGTGGCGAGCACTTCGCAAGGGCAACAGCAAGCGAGGAAGGCTGATGAGGGACAGCGGAAGATAGTAGCTATGGGAAGCCATGACCGGGAGGAATTTGAACAAGAAAGGAACTACTATAACCGTAACAGACAATAATAAGATTCGAGGCTAGATCATGTGCAAGAAACTTACGGTGGACGAAGGCAATATAACCATGGAGGGCGAGAAAGCCGCGAGAATAGTATGGGAACCAATTAAGATGCCTCCACCGAATGCTAGTGTGGAAAAGATCCGGGAGGCTATACTTGTGATGGAAGATGTACCAAGCACCTTGGAACGCGGGGATGGAACCACCACCAAAGCGACGAAGTCATGAGTTTTGTTCTTACCATCGCTTCCATGGACATCAAACAAACGATTGCTGAAACGTAAAGAGAATTATTCTCGGGATGATTGATCAAGGGAAGCTGAATCACTTTCTAAAAGGAGAAGAAAAGGCCAGACATTACCACCACCACCGAAATGCACGAACGATGTCGGCGAAAGGAAAGGAAACATTTGTGATAGAAATCGGAACGAAAGCCAAAAATTTGAATTGCAACTCTATCGTCCACTCTTATCGCACAATCGAAGATTTTCATGACAACGTGCTCGGTAGAGTCTTTGCGAGAGATACGATGATAAAGAAATAATGAGCACAGCGAGAACGACAGCCTTGATTAGAAAAGTGGCAGTGAAGACTATTTCTTTCTCTGCCCAGGATGAAGTGCCAAAAGGAAGAGAAACACATGATAGCCCGTTGGTTGTAAAATTAGAGATTAACCCGAAACCAGTTGATGGAGAAGATGATGAAGCGAGAAGCTTGTTGGGCGATCAACCGAATCCTAATCGACACCTAAGTTCGGTAAATATTCTCTTTTACCATACTTACAAGACGATGGGAGGAAAAGATGAGGATTTGATCCCCTCGACATACAAGATATATGGCTTTAATGGCACCGCAAACAAACCAAAGGGAGAGGTTCACATGAGAATACCTCTACAAGGATTATCAACTGATATCGATTACGTGGTTGACGTGGAATCTCCATATAATGCGCTGATTGGGAGGCCATGGCTTCATGAAATCTTGGGAGTCGCATCAACATATCATCAATGCATAAAATTCCCACATCCAAATGGCATTGGTATTATACGGGGAGATTGGAAGGAGTCACAAAGCAATGTCATGAGGTCGATGTAGAAAGTCTGCGAAGAAAGAAATGCCAAAAGAAAGGGTTGGAAGCAACATGTGAGAGATGAGCAGAGAAAGGAAAAAGCTGATGGTAGATGTTATAGAAGTAAGGACCGAACATACCTCGCGAGGTGAATGCCTAGAAACAGTGAATGTTATGATAATAAAGGAGCGAAGGATATGAGGAACAAAAGGCATAAGAAGTGAATAGTCAACAAAAGCGGAGGAAAAGTAGCAATTGAAGTAATGATGTGCGAGAATCTTGCAGTCAAGGGTAAATGAGAATTCGATTAAGAAAGAGATAAAGACACAACAAATGAAATGGAATTTGGCGAATACTTCGCAAACAAATATTAACAAATAATGAGACATGAATGATTGAATGATTGAATGATTTAACAAAGATGAATGAGTAAATGAATGGGACGAACCTTTATGGCGTACACCCTAGTTCGCGAATAACATTTCGTAAGAGGCAAATGTAAGACCTAAAGTGCGTCATATAAGGGGTATCTCTCGACATGGCTCGGGGGAAGGTTACACCGCTCCCGAAGCCTCGAGTCATGAAAATTTGGGGCCCATGAAAGCCTATCCTAAGAGGTACCTTGGATTCCCAACTATATATATAAGGTTATACCACGGTTGGGCGACCGAGGGTCTCTTCTTAGGAGTCGATGTATGCTCAAGGCGCCGAGGTACACGGTTGAGCGAGTGCCCGGGATGGATGAACCTACCCCGCCATTCTTGGCAAGTCTTGGCATATGTTGCACTCGCCCGAAGAAAACTCCACTTAGGGTGCGGTCTCGTAACCATAAACCATATAGGTATAAGGGATAAGAGGCTGCGAAAACAACAGTTGTTGTTAAGACCGGATGGGAGGAGCTAGTCTTGTATGGCCGATGTTTGCCTCCTTGAAGGGGCAACCGGGAGATGATAAGGGCGACGCTCTCCATTAGGGGGGGTGTCAAAACAGACGCAAATGTCATAAGGCTATGTTTTCGCAAGAGAATTTAGGCTCGTCATATTTGTGCAATGATCTGCAGAGGCAATAATACTAACGCGAGGGTAAGGCGAGATCAATGGGTCTTTACACGAAAGTGTACGGACGTCCTGCGATTTCGTCGCACGACGGCAATGTCATGGGGCTATGTGTTCGCAAGGATATATAGGCCTGTCATATTGTCGCAACTAAAACATCCTGCAGAGGCAAAAATACTTGGAAAATGATAAGGCAAGATCAATGGGTCTTTACATGCAAGTGTAAAGACGTCCTGCGATTTTGTCGCAATAAAAGGTGGCAGGGGAAGACCTCTAATTAGGGAGGTCTAACTCGGAAGACCACACAAAAATGACAAGGTAGGGTCAATGGGCCCTTACTTGAAAATGTAAGGGCGGCTTGCGACCTTGTCGCAATGAGAAGAGATAAAATACATTTATGAAGATAAGGCAAGGCAAGCAGAATTCTTGATTTATGAAGATACTTGCGACCTCGTCGCAACAATACATTTCAATAACAATAAAATTATTATTCAACCACTTACATGATGACAACTAAAATCTTCCATCTGAAGATAAATAACAGAGGCAAGTATGGGAATGGAAAAGATGGAATATTGTTATTCATCTTCTGATGAAAGAGTTATACATCAATAATGTTAGTTAGCCGATTATATTACAAGGAAGAACTACCAAAAAAGGGGGAGTGAAGATTGAATTCAAGGGGGAAAAATCCAAGAAATACACTATAATAAGAATACAGAAATGTACAGATATTACAAGCGAGAGAAAGAAAACAAAAAGAGTTATCTCTTTGGTGATTCCTCTTCTTCATCGATTCTTCATCGATTATTCTCATCGCCAGAATTTTCTTCTTCGCCAGCCTCGCTATCAGAAACGTCTGAGACAGGTAGATTCTCAGGAACCTTTTCAAGAAGACAGGGATATGAATGCAGAGGGATATTGTGGTCCTTACAAACATACTCCATGCCTCCATTGCGAAAACGAACATCATCATTACTAAAGTTCTCCACTTGTCGTTAGAAATTGTTTCTTGACTTGGAATATCTATTCTCGCGAAGGAGAGATTCTTTGCGAAATTGTTCTTTTTGGATTCGAGTTCTTCAATTCTCATTTGGAAAATTCTTGGCGAGTTGTTCTTTTTCAGATTCAAGCTCTGTAATCCTAGCCCGAAATCTTTTCTCGGATTCTACAAAGAGATAACCACAAGATTAATAATTTACAAGCGGTACAACAGAAGTAAGAAACAACAAGGTATAATAAGCAACCTTCTCTGTCAGATATCATATCTTTAACCAAGGAAGTATGCTCGGCGTGAAGACTAACATCAACACCTAGGTTATTTCTGGCATTATCTAAAATTTTCGCAGCCAGGCGAATTCGTAAATCACTTTGCTTATAACAAGGAGAGAACGAATTTGATCTTCTCGCTCACTAAGCAAGGAATTCTCAGCGAAGCAATTCATCTCGCTCAATTTGTAATTCAAGGAGAGATTTTTGAAATGTTGCTAATGCCTGTGCACCATTATTAGCAATGCGATCTTTATCATCTATATGGTCACTAATTTTCTTCCTCAAAATTTTGGTTTCTTTATGGGACTCGAGAAACATTCGTTTAAATTGGTTGGCAGCACTTAAACCAGATCTATGCTCAATTTCTAAAAGACGATATTTGGTCCAAGTTCATTTAATGAAAGAGAGTTAATTTTGTTCGATGAACTACTTAAAGAGTTGTTGAGGTGAGCGAGAAGAAGGTTATTATCCATAGGATCGGGAAATGTATGGAGAAGAATAGCCTCATCGGAGAGATTATATACATCTGCGAAAGTAATAAGTTAGGTAGCAATATGCGACCGATAAAATAAAAATAGTAAAAGGAGGTAAAATTTTATACCATAAAGTTGTTGATTGGCGTTTTGAAGAGTGGACACCTTATCCTTTTGGGAGTCAAGTTCGGTATTTAACTTTTGAATTCTCTCGTCTTTATCGCGAGATGACGCAGTTTCAATTTCTAACTCTCGAATCCTCTTGTTCAATTGGGAATTCCTCTTTTCAAGGCTGTTGCGTCTTCTCTCAAGGTCTGAGGCAACTACAAAGGAAGTTCTTCCAACCTATAAAAGAAGATAGAAAAATTATTAAAACATATATATACTTAAACAATTTAAAGTTAGCGGGAAGTATGACTGCACACATACCGAGAGACCCAAGTGCATTCAAAAGGTCAGGAGACACAACTCTAGAGACTCCATTGAATGAATTATTGCCTTCCAGTAAAGCAGCATTACACACGTTCGCGAGAGCTCCACAAAGGGATGCTAGGGGAGCATCTCCCATTCCTTGGAAACAGTCTGAGAAGATGCTTGATAACTGATCCATAGAAGAACTGGTTGACGGAATCTTCTTGGCGAGAGAAGGATTCGAATCATGGTTATCCTCGTCAGGAGATTCAGAACTTGAGTTAAGGCGAGAAGAAGACTGAGCCTTTCGTTTCTTAGATAATGGAGCGGAAGATTTATCTTTGCGAGCGACTGTTTTACCCTTACTTTTAATCTTCGCAGCAATAGTTTCTTCAACTCCAACCTTCGCATACGCGTAAAGATAAGAAACAGAGGCAACAATATTGTTTTAAATAAGAAGAAAGGAAGTGTTTCTTACTTCACTCGTAGCGATCGAAGCAATGTCAGAGTATCCTCCGACGGATCCTTTTTGTAGCTTCTTCTCAACCTGGTTATCTGAAAGATTTCACAAACTCAGCAATTATAGAAAGAAAGTTGCGAAAGCAAAATTTGAAGTCGGAAACATACCTCTTTCTTCTTCTCAGGCCATTTGAATTCCCAAGGATGATATCCTGCGAGATTCGCAGGAAGAATATGCGAGCCCGCGATGTAAGGGCCGTTTAAGATCAAGGGTACGACCCACCATTTCTCATCTTTGGAATGACGAGGAGAAGTATTATTGCCCAGTGCCAATCAATGTCTTGCATGAGTAATTTATCTTCAGGGACATTATCCTTTTTCTTCGATGCGAACGCCCAAATGAGATTTCACATTCACCATAGTTATCACTGCGTAATTTTCAAAAAAGTTTTCCACAGTGTATTTCTCAACAGCTATTTCCAAGTCTGCGAATTTGGGATTTCTGACAGAGTTATGGTATAAAGATCCCTTGCCTGCACCGCGGCTCGCGAACTCAAGCATCAGGCGAATACAATCGCCACTTAATTGATAAACAACCCGAGAGAATTTTTCATGGGCCAAAATTTCATAAAATAAAGGCAACTCAGGATTGTACAAGGGAATGGGAAGTCCCGCGAGAAGCTGACCTAGCGAGACTATAATCTTTTGATCATCACATTGATGATCAGAAAACAGCTTGGCATAAAGGATAGATGAAGGTTCTTGATCAGGAATGGTTGATAGAGTAAAACCCTTTTCGAGCAACTTCTGTTGAACTTCCTCAAAAGAAGTTTTGTATGCACGACTAATGGAAGCCATTATCAGTATGGGAATGGATGGGATGTTAAAGGTTAGGATCATCACTAGAAAGGACGAAGAAAAGATTTGCAGTAGCAGGAGCGCAAATTGCGGAAGGAGAGAGTCAAAGAAAGGTTGCAGAGAGAAACTAAAGAATGAAAAGAAGGGGAAAAGAAAACTATATATAGGGAGAAAGATCCTCGAGAAAAACGAGGTCATTTAATGCGAAGAGACATGAACGGTCAAGAAAAAGTGGTTGAAAGAGACGTGTCAAGAGAAGACATTAATAATCAAAATCCGTGTAAAAGTACAAAACTGAAGAATCTAAAGATAAGCAGTCGCGGCAACAATATTGTAAAAATCTTAAGATATTCTTCCCCTCGCAGGAGAAATATGAGAAGAGATAGGAGACGATACTTCTTATATATCTCAAAGAAGCTTCGGAACTTTGCGAAAGAATAGAGGCAAGTACGTACTTTTCAAGGAAAGTATTCTTTTGCTCGTTCCTTCATCAACAAAAATCAAAGATCGTTACCACAATGGATTTTTCCTTAAAGATCGCTTGTTAAGCAATATTCAAGGAAAAAGAGGCAAGATGTAGGATCATAATATCGCAATGTACAAGGCTCGCGAGAATAATAAACGACGGTGTCGCGAGGGAGTCGCAGGGAGCTACAATAAACGACGCGATAAATAACGACACCCAAAACAATTGGAAGACACAAAACCTGGCGAGAGTTAAGAAGTGTCGCGAGAGTGAATGTTTGTGCACCTGCGACACTTCGCGAGACATTCCCGAAAATAAAGGGTAGCTTAGTTTGTCATCCACTATGTATTACCCTATATAAAGGGCTAAATGAGTCTGTAGAAAGAGAGATCTTTTTGGAATTGTTGAGCAAGTCATTAGGAGAGAGAAAGTTTAAGAGTGTTTTAACTTCTAAGTGTAATTCTATTTTTCTGTGTAAACACTTCATGAATTCAATCAATAAATACTCTTGATCTTACATCTTTCAATGGATTAATTAAGCAAAATCGAGTAAGGGGTGTAGTGTGGGAAATCCTGCTACTACAAACGAAATTCCCTGCAATAATGAAGATTATCTTTGAATGTTTCCTATAAACCCTAAAGAGCCCTGAAAGAGCTCTGAGCAACTCTAAAAAGCTCAGGAAGACTCCAAAATGCTTTGAAAAACTTAAATTTAATTATACTCCGTAGCACTGGGATCTACAAGCAAGGAGATTCGTTAAAGAATGATAATAACAAATCCCTACAATAGTGAAGATCAACTTTGAATGTTCTCTAAAAATCCTTGAAAACTCTAAAAAAACCCTGAAAAACTCTAAAAAGCTCTGAAAAAGCTTTAAGTTAATTATATTTCGTAGCACTAGTATTTACTAGCCAGGGGATTCGTTAAAACCAACTGAAAGTAACTTAATTCTTTATAAAGAATGATACTAACAAAATTCGCTACAATAATGAAGATTATCTTTGAATGTTTCCTAAAAACCCTAAAGAGCTCGGAAAGAGCTCTGAGAAACTCTAAAAAGCTAAGGAAGACTCCAAAAATCTCTGAAAAGCTTAAATTTAATCATACTCCGTATCACCATAATCTAAAAGCTAGGAGATTCGTTAAAGAATGATAATAACAAATTCCTACAATTGTGAAGATCAACTTTGAATGTTCTCTAAAGATCCTTGAAAACTCTAGAAAACCCTAAAAACTCTAAAAAGCCCTAAAATATCTAAAGAGCTCTGAAAAATTTAAAGAGATCTGAAAAACTCTAAAAAGCTCTGATAAAGCTTTAAGTTAATTATATTTCGTGGCACTAGTATCTACTATCTAGGGGATTCGTTCAAGCCAACTGAAATTAACTTAATTCTTTATAAAGAATGATACTAACAAAATTCTCTACAATAATGAAGATTATGTTTGAATGTTTCCTAAAAACCCTACAGATCCCTGAAAGAGCTCTGAGAAACTCTAAAAACATTAGGAAGACTCCAAAAGGATTTTAAAAGCTTAAATTTAATTATACTCCGTAGCACTGGGATCTACAAAATAGGAGATTCGTTAAAGAATGATAATAACAATTCCGTACAATAGTGAAGATCAACTTTGAATGTTCTCTAAAAAGCCTTGAAAACTCTAAAAAACCCTGAAAACTCTAAAGAGCTCTGAAAAATCTAAAGAGCTCTGAAAAACTCTAAAAAGCTCTGAAAAAGCTTTTAAGTTAACTATATTTCGTAGCACTAGTATCTACTAGCCAGGGGATTCGTTAAAGCCAACTAAAAGTAACTTAATTCTTTATAAAGAATGATACTAACAAAATTCCCTACAATAATGAAGATTTTGTTTGAATGTTTCCTAAAAACCCTAAAGAGCCCTGAAAGAGCTATGAGAAACTCTAAAAAGCTTAGGAAGACTCCAAAAAGCTTTGAAAAGCTTAAATTTAATTATAGTCCGTAGCACTGGGATCTACAAGCTAGGAGATTCGTTAAAGAATGATAATAACAAATCCCTACAATAGTGAAGATCAACTTTGAATGTTCTCTAAAAAGTCTTGAAACTCTAAAAAACCCTGAAAAACTCTAAAAAGCTCTGAAAAAGCTTTAAGTTAATTATATTTCGTAGCACTAGTATCTACTAGCTAGGGGATTCGTTAAAACCAACTGAAAGTAACTTAATTTTTTATAAAGAATGATACTAACAAAATTCGCTACAATAATGAAGATTATCTTTGAATGTTTCCTAAAAACCCTAAAGAGCTCGGAAAGAGCTCTGAGAAACTCTAAAAAGCTAAGGAAGACTCCGAAAATCTCTGAAAAGCTTAAATTTAATCACACTCCGTATCACCATGATCTAAAAGCTAGGAGATTCGTTAAAGAATGATAATAACAAATTCCTACAATTGTGAAGATCAACTTTGAATGTTCTCTAAAGATCCTTGAAAACTCTAGAAAACCCTAAAAACTCTAAAAAGCCCTAAAATATCTAAAGAGCTCTGAAAAATTTAAAGAGATCTGAAAAACTCTAAAAAGCTCTGATAAAGCTTTAAGTTAATTATATTTCGTGGCACTAGTATCTACTATCTAGGGGATTCGTTCAAGCCAACTGAAATTAACTTAATTCTTTATAAAGAATGATACTAACAAAATTCTCTACAATAATGAAGATTATGTTTGAATGTTTCCTAAAAACCCTACAGATCCCTGAAAGAGCTCTGAGAAACTCTAAAAACATTAGGAAGACTCCAAAAAGCTTTTAAAAGCTTAAATTTAATTATACTCCGTAGCACTGGGATCTACAAAATAGGAGATTCGTTAAAGAATGATAATAACAATTCCCTACAATAGTGAAGATCAACTTTGAATGTTCTCTAAAAAGCCTTGAAAACTCTAAATAACCCTGAAAACTCTTAAGAGCTCTGAAAAATCTAAAGAGCTCTGAAAAACTCTAAAAAGCTCTGAAAAAGCTTTAAGTTAACTATATTTCGTAGCACTAGTATCTACTAGCCAGGGGATTCGTTAAAGCCAACTAAAAGTAACTTAATTCTTTATAAAGAATGATACTAACAAAATTCCCTACAATAATGAAGATTTTGTTTGAATGTTTCCTAAAAACCCTAAAGAGCCCTGAAAGAGCTATGAGAAACTCTAGAAAACCCTAAAAACTCTAAAAAGCCCTAAAATATCTAAAGAGCTCTGAAAAACTCTAAAAAGCTCTGATAAAGCTTTAAGTTAATTATATTTCGTGGCACTAGTATCTACTAGCTAGGGGATTCGTTAAAGCCAACTGAAATTAACTTAATTCTTTATAAAGAATGATACTAACAAAATTCTCTACAATAATGAAGATTATGTTTGAATGTTTCCTAAAAACCCTACGGATCCCGAAAGAGCTCACGAGAAACTCTAAAAACATTAGGAAGACTCCAAAAAGCTTTTAAAAGCTTAAATTTAATTATACTCCGTAGCACTGGGATCTACAAAATAGGAGATTCGTTAAAGAATGATAGTAACAAATCCCTAAAATAGTGAAGATCAACTTTGAATGTTCTCTAAAAAGCCTTGAAAACTCTAAAAAACCCTGAAAACTCTAAAGAGCTCTGAAAAATCTAAAGAGCTCTGAAAAACTCTAAAAAGCTCTGAAAAAGCTTTAAGTTAACTATATTTCGTAGCACTAGTATCTACTAGCCAGGGGATTCGTTAAAGCCAACTGAAAGTAACTTAATTCTTTATAAAGAATGATACTAACAAAATTCCCTACAATAATGAAGATTATGTTTGAATGTTTCCTAAAAACCCTAAAGAGCCCTGAAAGAGCTATGAGAAACTCTAAAAAGCTTAGGAAGACTCCAAAAAGATTTGAAAAGCTTAAATTTAATTATAGTCCGTAGCACTGGGATCTACAAGCTAGGAGATTCGTTAAAGAATGATAATAACAAATCCCTACAATAGTGAAGATCAACTTTGAATGTTCTCTAAAAAGCCTTGAAAACTCTAAAAAACCCTGAAAAACTCTAAAAAGCTCTGAAAAAGCTTTAAGTTAATTATATTTCGTAGCACTAGTATCTACTAGCCAGGGGATTCGTTAAAACCAACTGAAAGTAACTTAATTCTTTATAAAGAATGATACTAACAAAATTCGCTACAATAATGAAGATTATCTTTGAATGTTTCCTAAAAACCCTAAAGATCTCGGAAAGAGCTCTGAGAAACTCTAAAAAGCTAAGGAAGACTTCGAAAATCTCTGAAAAGCTTAAATTTAATCATACTCCGTATCACCACGATCTAAAAGCTAGGAGATTCGTTAAAGAATGATAATAACAAATTCCTACAATTGTGAAGATCAACTTTGAATGTTCTCTAAACATCCTTGAAAACTCTAGAAAACCCTAAAAACTCTAAAAAGCCCTAAAATATCTAAAGAGCTCTGAAAAATTTAAAGAGATCTGAAAAACTCTAAAAAGCTCTGATAAAGCTTTAAGTTAATTATATTTCGTGGCACTAGTATCTACTATCTAGGAGATTCGTTCAAGCCAACTGAAATTAACTTAATTCTTTATAAAGAATGATACTAACAAAATTCTCTACAATAATGAAGATTATGTTTGAATGTTTCCTAAAAACCCTACAGATCCCTGAAAGAGCTCTGAGAAACTCTAAAAACATTAGGAAGACTCCAAAAAGCTTTTAAAAGCTTAAATTTAATTATACTCCGTAGCACTGGGATCTACAAAATAGGAGATTCGTTAAAGAATGATAATAACAAATCCCTACAATAGTGAAGATCTACTTTGAATGTTCTCTAAAAAGCCTTGAAAACTCTAAAAAACCCTGAAAACTCTAAAGAGCTCTGAAAAATCTAAAGAGCTCTGAAAAACTCTAAAAAGCTCTGAAAAAGCTTTAAGTTAACTATATTTCGTAGCACTAGTATCTACTAGCCAGGAGATTCGTTAAAGCCAATTGAAAGTAACTTAATTCTTTATAAAGAATGATACTAACAAAATTCCCTACAATAATGAAGATTTTGTTTGAATGTTTCCTAAAAACCCTAAAGAGCCCTGAAAGAGCTATGAGAAACTCTAGAAAACCCTAAAAACTCTAAAAAGCCCTAAAATATCTAAAGAGCTCTGAAAAATTTAAAGAGCTCTGAAAAACTCTAAAAAGCTCTGATAAAGCTTTAAGTTAATTATATTTCGTGGCACTAGTATCTACTAGCTAGGGGATTCGTTAAAGCCAACTGAAATTAACTTAATTCTTTATAAAGAATGATACTAACAAAATTTTCTACAATAATGAAGATTACGTTTGAATGTTTCCTAAAAACCCTACAGATCCCTAAAAGAGCTCTGAGAAACTCTAAAAACATTAGGAAGACTCCAAAAATATTTTAAAAGCTTAAATTTAATTATACTCCGTAGCACTGGGATCTACAAAATAGGAGATTCGTTAAAGAATGATAATAACAAATCCCTACAATAGTGAAGATCAACTTTGAATGTTCTCTAAAAAGCCTTGAAAACTCTAAAAAACCCTGAAAACTCTAAAGAGCTCTGAAAAATCAAAAGAGCTCTGAAAAACTCTAAAAAGCTCTTGTAGTTGCAGGAAATCCCACACTACACCCCTCACTAGAATTCACTCAACTAATCCATTTGAAGATGAATAACTATCTATTTTATTGATTATTTTCTTGAAATGTTTACAAAGAAAGATAGAACAGAGCCAAAGAAATTACAATCACACTAAATTTTCTCTCTCCTAATGACTTGCTTAACAATTCAAAGAGCACCCCTCCTTCAACAGACTTACTCAACCCTTTATATAGGGTATTACATAGTGGATGATAGCTAAGCTGTCCTTTATTTTCGGGAATAACTCGCGAAGTGTCGCAAGTGTATAAGTGTTCATCCTCGCAACACTCTTAACCTTCGCCAGATTTTCACATCTTCCTCGTGTTCTGGCTGTCGTCATTCATTGCTTCATTTATTTTACTTCCCTGCGACTCCTTCGTGATGCTGTCGTTTATTACTCTCGCGAAGTATTGAGGTTGCGATATTCTGATCCTACATCTTGCCTCTTCTCATGTCTTCTCTGCGAAGAAGAGAATGTCATGAGAACTAACATTTTGAAATGTCGCAACCATTTGTTTTCTATCCATTCTTTTACCGACAAGATTACGTAAATTTAGGAATGACTGTTTACACGTATCTAAAATTTTACTTTTTACCGGCACATTTAATGTTATCCGGTTACTCTTTTCCCATCTATTTAAAGGAGAATTCTCTATGAAAATTTTTCTTTTCTTTTACTTCATCTTCTTTATTGTCTGCAACTTTTCTCTGCCATTTTCCTTCATCGTCTTCTTCATCGTCTTTCTGCTACAACTCTTCTGCTACTGTTTCTATGGCATCAAAGTCTGTTGATTTTGCTAATTTTGATTATTTCATGACTGATTCTCTTATTGAAGTCTTTTATTTGGATACTATTCTTCTTTTAATATTCCTCTTGCCATTTTTGTTTCAGCAAGGATAAATCTAGCACCAAAGTCACTGTTACAAATCCTCGTGCTTCCATGGGTTCGCAATCAAAGCAACCGAAATCATTTGCCTCTAAAAGAAAGCCTGTGAATAGTAAGGTATTTAAGAAACATTTACTCTTTTAATAACAATATTGTTGCCTCTGTTTCTTATTTAGCTTGTAATTCGCAGGATGCTGATAAATCCCCCAAGAAGCCTCGCCCTTCTAAACCTGTTGCGCCTTCGATTTCTTTTCCTGGGTTTAAGCTTGCTGCTTCTACTACAATACCTTCGCAAGATAATTCATCTTCTCTGGCGATTTCTTCGCAAGATAAACCAACTCTTTCTTCTCATGATGACTCACCTTCTCAGGCGAGGATCTCGCATGACGAATCAATCCCTGAATTTTCCGTTAATGAAATTCTTCAAAATGAACCTCTCTCCACTTTTACCCTTAATACCTCTACTTCGCCCCTGCTTGTTAACCAGGTTCCTTTAACTGATATTCTTATGACTAAAGATGATTCAACCTTTCCCTCTTCCTCCATCATTTCCTCTTCCTCTGGATCTATCTCTCTTACTAAAGAAAACTTGGAAGGGATAGATGTAGCTTTTAAATTTTTATCAGATACCATGAATGATGTTAAGAAAATTTCCACTGATCCTATCAGATCTAGTGTTTATGAATCCTTGAGCAAGTATTTTGGTTCCGATACCATGTCGCGAGCATCCTTGGAACAAGAAATTAAGACCTTGAAGAATAGCCTTCATAATACTTCGCTGGATCGCGATAAATTAAGACCTTGAAGACTTTGTTCGCCTTTCAAGCTTTGAATCAGAAACGTAAAATGGAGATATATCAAGTGGAATCTATCGTGGAAGAAACTCGAACGGAAAGAGATGCTTGGATGGAGCAATATAATCGATTAGATAACCTCCATACATATTACATTGAGAGCGGATAAATAATCTAACCCAAGAAAACGCCTACTTAGTCCAGAAGCAAGAATTATTAAGTAACGAATTGTCGCATCTCTCATATTCTTTGACTAAATCTAATTTGGAGTTGGAAACCTTATCAGATGAAAATGGAACTTTATCTCAAGAAAAGCGAGCTTTGTTGGACAAGGTGGCGATATCCTCGCAACAACTTGATGTTTGTCGAAAAGCACTGAATGAGCAAGAACAATCTATCTGCTCATTGAAAAATAAACTCAAAGAAACCACTACCGAAAGAGATAAGCTTATTCAGGGTAGAATAACTCTAAGTGTGAAAAAAAACCAGCTCAAGGATGAATATACCAAGTTAAAAGAATCTCATTCCTCCCTTGCGAAGGAAAATAATTTACTGATTTCTAATGAAAAAAGCTTGCGTTCTCGGTTAAAAGCTCTTGTCGGTGATGGTTTTGATAATGCCATGGATCATTTGGAGAATAGTTGCTTGGCCCTGACCCAAAATCTTATCTCGCAAAAGGAAGGTAGTCATAAAATTTGACTGCCTCATCCGCTGTTTTCCTTTTCTAATTTCTTACATTACTTTTTATTTTTGACTCTCTTTCTTCTATATTTTCGCAGAATCTGAGAAAGATCTTCGCACTTCTCTGTCTACTTTGGAATCCTCCCATGCCAAGATTCGCAAGGAAAATACAACACTTGTCGCTACTCTTGCCCATTCTCGTGATCGTTCCGCAAGAAGGCTTAATTATCTTAGCCATCTTAAAGATATCCAAAGTAGGAATCAACAGAAGGCACTTCTTCGTCAATTTCATCCCAAAGCTGAAGTTTTTGTGAATGAGATCTTACTCTCTAAATCCCTTGAACCTGTCTCTATTGAACCTTTGGAAGTTGAAGATGATGAAGTTCCTAATTCTCCTGATAGTGATTACGATTATGAAAGCTGCGAAGACATCGCGAACAATGAAATTGTCGATAAGAATCTTCATGAAAAATCTTCTGATGAAAATCCTCCTGTTGGCGAAGATGAAGCTGAAAATCCAAATGAAAAAATTTCTGATGGAAATCCTTCACCTAGCGAAGGTGAAGCTGATAAAATTGTTGAAGAACATTTATCATCTCCTGTTGCCGAGAATGCCGATGTAAATGTAGAAAATTAAGCTACTCCTGTAATTTTATATTTTCCAGTCTCTTTTTCTGTATGACTTTTTGCATGAGATGCTTTTCAATTTCTTGTTGAAATTTATCATTGCGACAAGATCGCAGGATATCTTCACAAATGAAGAAATCTATTGATCTTGTCTTATCATTGATTGTGTGGTCTTATTTTGCTTTCCTAATTAAAGGTCTTATTTCGCCACCCCTCGTTGCGACAAAATCGCAGGACGTCTTTACATTTTCATGTATTGACCCATTGACCTTGTCTTATCATTTCTTAAGTATTTTTGCCTCTGCAGGATATTTTATTCGCGACAATATGACAGGCTTAAATATTCTTGCGAATGTAAAATCCTATGACATTGCCGTCTTCGCGACGAGATCGCATGACGTCTTTACATTTTCACGCAAAAACCCATTGATCTCGCCTTATCCTTGCGTTAGTATTATTGCCTCTACAGGATCATCGCACAAATACGACAAGCCTGAATTTCCTTGCGAAAATAAAGCCTCATGACATTTGCGTCTTTTGACACTTATCAGCTCCCTAATGGAGGGTGCCGCCCTTATCTTCTCCCTGGTTGCCCCTTCAAGGAGGCGTACATCGGCCATACAAGACTATCTCCTCCCATCCGGTCTTAACAACAACCCGGTTGTTTTGCACCTCTTATCCCTTATACCTATATGGTTTATGGTTACGAGACTGCACCCTAAGTGGAGTTTTCTTCGGGCCGAGTGCAGCATATACCAAGACTTGCCAAGAATGGCCGAGACACTTCAAATGTCCCAGGCACTCTTGGCTCAAACGTGTACCCCGGCGCCTTGAGCATACACTGACTCCTTGGAAGAGACCCTCGGGCGTCCAACCAGGGTATAACCTTATATATATAGTTGGAAATCCAAGGTATCTCTCCCGGATAGGCTTTCATGGGCCCCAAATCTCCATGACTCGGGTTCCCGGGAGCGGTGTAACCTTTCCCCTGAGCCATGTCAAGAGATACCCCCTTATATGACGCACTTTAGGTCTTACATTTGCCTCTTGCGAAATATCATTCGCTAACTAGGGTGTACGCCATAAAGGTTCGTCCCATTCACTCACTCATTCATTTTTGTTAATTCATTCAATCATTCATTTTGTTTGCGAAGCTATCGCACAATCTTACATTGTTTAATCATTTTTGTTTTTCAATTCTTCAATCATATTGTCATACATTCTTGATGTAATTGCAGGATTTCCCACAATACACCCCTCACAAGAATTTACTTTACTAATCCATTTGAAGATGAGTAATTATATATTTTTATTGATAATCTTCTTGAAATGTTTACAAGGATAGATAGAACAGAGCTAAAGAAATTACAATCATTCTAGATTTTCCCTCTCTTAATGACTTGCTTAACAATTCTAAAAAGAACCCCTCCCCACAACAGACTAACTCAACCCTTTATATAGGGTAATACACAGTGGATGACAGCTAAGCCGTCCTTTATTTTCGGGAATAACTCGCGAAGTGTCGCGAGTGTTATAAACGTTTTTCCTTGCGACACTTTTAAATCTCGCCAATGTAGTAGCAGGATTTCCCACACTACACCCCTTACTCGATTTTGCTTAATCAATCCATTGAAAGATGTAAGATCAAGAATATTTATTGATTGAATTCATGAAATGTTTACATAGGAAAATAGAATTACACTTAGAAATTAAAGCATGCTTAAACTTTCTCTCTCCTAATGACTT
>JAJJWW010008712.1:0-67465 GCA_023531295.1 Papaver armeniacum | reverse complement strand
TGGGTGGGTTGGTGAGAATGGGACAGTTTCCAAACTATTAACGTGGGCCTCTCTGCCTTTTATTCAGGGGGCCAGGGCTATCAGAATTCTGTTCCCAACTAAAAGGAGGATAAAGGGAGTCTAAAATTCGATAAAACAACAACATATTCAATTAATGTACCAATATATTTGTTGGAGCTTAACTATTAGGTTTGACTAGTTAATGTAATACTCTTTATCAAATAAGAATATTTATTAACTGGGCGATCAAATTGTTTGACAATAGTTGACCCTCATTGACATAGGAGGACCATCTAATGTCCTAGTGATTCTAAATTTTATAAGTTTATCAAGCAATTTTATTAATTTTTTTTTTTGGGAAAAAACAACACTCCAAGATTGAATAGATTTCAATCTCTCGAGGCGTCTAGTAGATTAAACTTCGTTCTCCCACTTGATTCATTAAGGGCATTTTTTGTTGATTTAACTTTCAATTCCACAAAAGATCAAATCTCCGGAGTTGGATCTGAAGATATTCTCCTTCCAGTCTTGGGTATTTGAGGTCCCATCGGGAAAATGATACTGGATAATCATAGGTGTGCGCCAGAGATGGAGCTTATCGAGACTCGGCCATGCGGTGTTAGGACTCCTCTTCTTTCGACGGGACCAGTGTTGAGGATATCATATGGCCGGTGGCTTTGAATCTTGAATAAGTAGGCTTTGACGCGATATCTTGGAAAGCCAGTCTCATCTTATACTCTTTGTGTTCGAGTGCGATCTGCAAAATGGGAAACGACAGATGTCTCGGTGACCTTATGTGCCTCGGCAACGTTTTGTCTAGGTCACGGGTGCTTAGGAACCTTTGCAAGTTTTTGCTAAGTTTATCCTGTGAGGCGACGAAAGACAAATCCATGAAACATAACTTGGTCAATCTTATACGAATGAATTTATAATTAAAATAGTAAAGTGGAGTAAACTTCTCGGGTTCTCTTTGTGATCGGAGTTGAGGACCCCTTGCCTAAACAAATTTTGGAACAAATATTAATGGAAATCTCAAGTTTAGATCATCATGTAGTCACAGAGAGAGATTATGTGTGGCAGGCTTTGGATGGTTTGCTCCTTTTTGCTCCCGGGTTCTTAATGAAGCTAATATTCTCAATTGAGGCCGATTGGACATCTTGGATCTAAATCAAATCTACTATTCCCAGCAGTTTTAGTATTCCTTCTCGGGGAACATGTACTCGATGTAGATTTGTGGATCTATCCCTACTAGTAACTTTAAAGGTGTTTTAGATATAAGTTTATGTAGCCGATGTCAGAGATTTTCAAGATTTTTGTTAGTCTCAAATGATTCTAAAGTCTTTAGCCAACATTTTTTGGGTTAGTAGTAGGTTTTGTGGAAGTAGGTTAATGGGATGTTTTATTATGCAGGAAGAGATCCGGATGCTCTGGGATGCACTAACCTATTCACTAAGATTCAAAACAAAGAAGAGGTGAAAGTCTTGGTAGGGATAACTCTCTCACTAAGTCTCTAATGGATTCATGATTGAATCATAAAAGGCAGAGGTGCCCAAATCTGCACAATTTTAAATTATCCACTATAAGTGTACTCTGCAAAAAATTGATTTGTCTGCAGCAAAGTCGAGACAATACAACAAAAGGTATCTTCTGGATACGAGATCGAGACAATAGAAAAATCAAGTGTGATTACTTGATAATAGGTTCGGACTTAGCAAAGCTCTATCGGATCAACTATCAAGTAAGCGGAGTTAATGTTTGCGTATTTACTTCCTAATTATAATAAACAATTATAATTTAGAAATAAAAAAGTAAAGACACATCAAGATTTTGTTAACAAGGAAGCGCCGTCTGAAAAACCATAGGACCTAGTCAGAGTTGAATACTCTAAAATTAAGCGTTATACAAAATCTAAACCAACTTCGCCTGAATTTGAGACCAAACAACTAACCTACTAGTTCACTTAGTTTCTTCCATATCCATGTTTGCTTGAGCATTCAATAAATTTACCCTTTCGTGAGACAATTCCTTTGGATAAACCTATTCCAAACAATAGAACAACCGTCTGTTTGGTAACAGCTCTTGATTATTTCAGGATAAAGACATCTCAAGTCATATGCAAAGGCTCTTGGTTTAAACTAATAAACTCCATTTTCTTTAGTTAGATCAATCAGTCTCTATTACACAAAGTAATAAGATTGATTTATAAAAATCAAAATAGATCTCAAGATAACTATTAGGTATTCTGATCTCACACAACTAATCAATCCAATAAATTCGATTCTAGTTGAATCTGACGATCAAGGTTTGTGCTACACAAAGATATGAAAAACCAATAATAAATCTTCTTAAGTCTCTTCAAATCTTATTTAATCCTCAATTAACACTGCACAACACCACTTGAATCTCTTGTGATCAATCACACTGCAAACAGATCTGTTAATAATGGATTATCACAACATGTCTTTAGATCTACAAAGTTCTAGATCCATGCCGACCTTCAATCTGAGTTTGAGTGAATCTTATATGAAGAAGAAGATTCTCAAGAATAAACAAACTAGGTGCAATCAAAAAGTTCAACAATGCGTTAGTCAGCAAATCAATCAAAAAATTAATACTGCAATTATCTTAGTTTCCACCAGCGGTAATCGCCGGCTTCTTGATCTCACGAGAGTCTATAAGCGGCGGTCATGGGAGTTTAGCTAATTGGGTACTTTTCTCTCACAGTGACGGCTCCACTGAAATAACAAAAGATGAAGTTTGCATGGCTCTTAAGATAAATTTACTAGAAATGAAAACTTGAGGTATTTATAGACCAAGGATGTTTTGGACACAAGAAATTCAAAGCAAAGTATTCTCAAGATATCTGCAGTAAATACCCAATGTCGGTTTTCATAATTTGAAATGCTTTGTCAATATTTTCCGAAATCTTTCAATAAAATCTCAATTAAGTAAATGCAATGCTAATTTTATACTCTACATATATGCATTTAATTGCTAGTAATTAAAGCATATAAAACTAACAGACCTTAATTAAAAGATTATTAATTTATTTAGGAGCAGGATCTCCTTAGAGTAATTAAAAGAATATCTTTGAACAATAAAAAAGATAAGAGTTATTGTTAAGTATTTCAAAGTATGTGACATCTTTTCTTTGCTTAAATCATCTTTCATATTTACAATATTGGAATTGATTATACACACTTCCGAACAAGTTTAGAATTGGTTCATCTTGTATTCCAAGACAACTATATAAATTGATCAAATATCAAATCACATTCATTAGGTTTAACAGTTCTACCAATTACTAGGATCGATTATACCTTGTATGGAACACTTGTGATCAGTCACTGAAGTTACCGGGGACAGAGTTACATCGATTGCAAGGACATCGATTAAATCAATTACCGGGGCCAGGATTACCATTGTTGATGGTGGATTTTAAACAAAGTCTAAAATAAATGAAACCCAATCTCACATATTCACGATCCGGCAATCGGGCGAGTATTGAGGCTCATGTCTCTCATTGAAGCATGAAAAACTCATGCCTGAGTCTGGCGAGTATATTGTCTCACAGAGCATACGTGAATATGCGATCTCTCAAAGGCAGACATATCTTATGAATGCTTGAGAAATTTTAGTAATTACCTTTATATGAATCGAGCGATTGGATCGGCTCCCTAAACGGCTTGCCTGCTAGTGTGAGCGATAACGTCTTTGGGGATGTAACAATGTTTCCACGACTATATAAAAGGAATATGACGCTTAAACAAGCTCATATCGCTCAATTCTTGAATAATTAATGCTCCTGACGACGTGCTAGTATAGAGCCATCAATTATTATTTCTAGTCACTAGATTCATTAATCAATTCCTAGAAAATATTCTACATTTTTTATAATATTTCATTACTTCAATTCATGGCTCTTCCCGAGAATTCCATGGGTTAGTAATAAATATTCAGCATCTGAGCATCAGGGCGGCTATCGAGTAAGCCAGGCCAAAATGGTGCAAGTGTACTCGGCAATAATGCTGCTTAACGAGCACTTGAATACACGAATAAAATTCGGAAATACGGAGTTAGGAACAATGAACCTATGCAAAATACGAAAAAAATAATAATAAAAATATTAGCTAAAGGCGCTAGAAGGTGGGCCCCAGGCCGACCCGGTCATGCCATGGCGGTCTCACGCACGATTCTTTATTTTATCATATTTTATTATTTTTCCTTGATCTCATGAAAATTCCTTCACTTGAACAAAACTCTTTACGTTTGAGGAACTCCTCGATTTCATGGTGTTTTCCTTCACACAAGAAATAATATAAAATTTGGAAAGGTGTCATGGGAGGCAGGATCTACTAGCTTATTGCTATTCCTAGTTGCGGTCCCACGTATAATTCCTTATTTCCTTCATCTCATGAAATTCCTCAATTTCATGATATTTCCTCAAATCATGAAAATAATATAAACTTAGGAAAGGTTCATGGGGCTAGGGCCACTAAGCCGTGAGCCATTACACTACACGCCCCTTATATTATTATTATTATTATTATTATTATTATTATTATTATTATTATCAAAATTATTATAAACTTATCAAAATTATTATTATTATTATTATTATTATTATTATTGAGAATCAAAATCAACATTACAAGAGATGGTGGGTAACCTAGCAACAAGCTGGGCACCAACACCTTTCTGAATAATTTTATTATTATTATTATTATTATTATGAAAGGGGGCCATGAAGGCTTTTATTAAGAAAGCGATCAAAAGATTACAAGGAAAGGAGTTGGTAGCCTAGCAACGGCACAGCAACAAACTCCTTTTTGAATAGTAATGCCTATTCTATGAAATAGAACCTCTACTTTGCGATTAGCATCACGACCGCGAAATGGTTCTTGATCTTCTCACGAATGTACATGTGTCTTCACTTAATTCGCCAAGGGTGGAAGGCTAAAACACCAAACTCGTAACCATGGGCTAAGCATTTGTCCAAATACTTGTGCGTTTACGAGTAATTGCCCGCCGCGATAGCTCGACACAGGGAGCAAAGGAGGTGGGTGAGAGCAATCGTGAAGGGTGAGGCGCGATAACATCAAAACATACATCCTGCCTCGATCCAGTTGCCAGACTAATAAGTCCGCGAGCCTCATAGCTTGAGTTGTATCCTACAAGAAACCCATAGGAGCTTCTTTGCGGCGCGACACCCGCCTTATAACAGATGTCCATAAATACATCACGCACCAAGTCATGCCGAAACTTTTGGAAGCCTCACCGGCGCAATGAATGGCATGATCACCATATATATCCATATGACGGTTGCAAGACACCCACACACACTATCTTGTGCGAAAAGTGGTATCCGAGTCTGAAATGAGGACCGGCTCGAATCAAGAGGACCGAGGGGCTTGGTTCAACCCCTGAATAGGTATTGCTTTTAAAAAGTCCATAGCGTGGTCTCGCTTGTTGCATTGCCAGAGTATAGTATCTCGTGCGAAAGGTGGAAATTGGTGGACCAGTTTCTCTTAACCGCATCAAAGTATCGGGCTGCCAGTGACTTGTTTTTGATTTGTTATTTGTTTTTGTTTAGCTTATTATTATTATTATTATTATTTGTTTTGGCGCCGCTGGGGAGCGGTTGTTAATTGATTTGTTATTTGTTTAGCTTGTTTTTGTTTTTAAAATTTTTTCTTGTGTTCTTGTGAGTCGTCATGTTTCCTTATGGACATAACATGTACGAAGTACAAGACCAATCATCATATTATAGTGGTAATCAATTTGGATTTCAATCTTATTCATATAACAACTACCAACCATACCTTACAGAGCCTTATGGATACTTTCATACATATCAACAACCTTATGACGGGTATGTACGTGAGCAATCAAAGGTATGGGAGGATAGTTATGCTTCGATCGGTTGTTTTTCTAGTAATGTGCGGATGACAGAGAGTTTGGAAAGACCTACTCCTCTTTATCATGTTCTTTCGTCATTTATGTCAAAAGAAGAGATAATAAATTAAAATTTCATCGTGAATAATGGAGGGAAACGTATTAATATCGAGAAAACTTTCTAAACAATATGATCGATTAGAAGAAGCCGGAGCATCGAAAAGACCCTCGAAGAAATCAACAAGGTAATACGAACGGAACTTCAACGTCTTAGGATATCAAGATTATGAGGTTGATTGAAGACTCGATGAAGATGAGCAACCTTTGGAAAATCCTTGCAATAATGGTAATGTTATTTCAACTCCGGATCATAATAACGATCACTCGCCTATTCAAAAGGAGGAGAACGAATATGACATAATCATTGTTATAAATGGTGTAACATACTCAAACAATGATTTTAGGATTTGTACCAATGAACTAGAATTTCTAGGAGATGATTCTGATTCTGATGACGAGTTTGTTGAAGAGATAGTGATTGAGAATGAAACCAATTTTATTGAAGTTGTGGAAGACCCAATTGAGCTAGCCAAGGATTATAATGATGTTGAGATTTTGATTGAAGCAGAAACTGACGAAGAATGGCTAAATAGTTTGATAGAGGACCACAATACAAATGAGGTAAATATTTCATTACAATTCTTTAAGAATGATGAGGATCCTGTAATACGAGAGATTGTGGAAGGTTTGTCTAATCCTTTGAATATTTCTGAATCTTTTGATCTACATCACTTAGGATTGAGTATTTGTGCTTCTAAAATTCTTAAGGATTATTTTACTTCTAATTATCTACCACTTGATATGTGTGATTCTAGCATTGTGCAGGATCATCGAGAGGAACCCGAAGAAGTTCCCTTATTTTATGTTCTCTATCCACTTCCGAGTGTAGAAAGGACTAAGTGTGGGGGAAGCTTTCAAGCTATAACAATTTCATTATTCATGTGTTATGCTAATAATTGTGTGAAGTTGTTATTAGAATTGCAGATTGTTTTCTGGCGGACTACCGATTTTGATTATTGGTATATGGACGATAACAAGAGAGTCTGGGCCGACGACTTTAAACCAAGCGCTAAATGGGAGGCAACCCATAGGTTTTGTATCTTAAACCCTTTTATTTTTTGTTTTTATTGTTTTCATATCATATTTGCATCCCCATGTTTAATTTCATTGAGTCCGGAATCTATCTTAGAAGAGAATTATGACGAATACCTTCCGTCAGAAAAATTCAGACTGCGCGTAGTTCAGTCCAGAGACCATAACTGTCAGACCGTTTATAGAAACATTGTGCCCTTTTGACAGTGTGTAGAAAACATATAGATGAACAACTTTTGTGAAATGGAGTTTTTCCAAATTCCTTACCAATTTGTACAGTTTTTGCGTTTTATCTGCTGTTACGTCAGAATTCAGAATTTTCAGTTTTACATTTGAGGACAATGTGAAGTTTAAGTGTGGGGAGTCTTTGCATATAGAGTTTTTAGCCTTTTTGAGTCAAAATTTTTGTATATATTTGAATAAGACCTCCAACTTGTAGAGATTTTAAAGTCACTAGCATACTTCTAGGTATGTTTACATAGAGATTCCGGACATGCATAATCAACTTGGAAGTGTTAGGGAACTACATTGATTTCTTGCTTGTTAGAGTGTTAAATAATGGATTTAATCATGCTGGTGATGCAAATTAGGAGCAGGGAGAAATGCATTATTAGAGTTGCTTGATCAATCATTAGTGGAGACTACCTATTTCATATCAACAGAGGCACTGCACAAATTTTCTCTCGAGTCGACTAAAAGAGCTTTCTTTGAGTGTGTGTCACCGTACGTTAATTCCGGGTAGAATGGTGAGCTACCCAACCTCCCACTAATAGAAGCACTATTTTTGATCTCTTGAGTGCTAATTTGTCAATCATGAGGGTGACGTCTATAGATGAAACCACCTTCTTGTAGTTTGATTTGCAGTTAGCACCATTCTCTTTCTCGCCAACAACAGATCCATAGAAACAACATCATCATCAACAAGTGGAGCGACATCAAAATTTACAAGGAAAGTTGAAGACGTTTGAGGTTTACAAGCAACAATACAAGGAAGAGCGAAATTTCATATCTAAGTAAAGCAACATACAATGAGCAGATTTTTATATACATGTTGAAGACTTACACATAAGGAGTGGAATTCTATATCTAAGTATGAAGACTTATTACAAGAGCGAAGAAAATCAAAAGATGAGAGTTCTTGAAGTTTATGATACGAAGACAATACAAGTTGTGAAGATTCAAGTGGTAAAGTACTTCTTTCATGGCCATGTTATTTTGATTTTGTTATTATTTTTGTAGTTGCAATCTTTTTTTTAAAAAAAAAAAAAAAAAAAAAAAAGAGAGATAACAAAAAAAAAAAAAAAAAAGAAGAGAAAATACAAAAAGATTTGCATTTAAGTTGTTATTTGTTCAATAAGGCCGTGGGGAAGAAAAATCTATAAGGAAGTATCAAGCAATAAGGAAATTGAAGAGAAAGAGTTATAAATTGTCAGAGTTCTACGAAGTTCAAGAGTTTATCAAGCAGCTTGAAGACCGAAGACGAAGACCAAGAAGATGAAGAAGACGAGCCATCAAGACGTTTCTATTGGATGTTTGGAGAGTGGTGCTTTCATCATTGCAATCGATGTGAAGGTGGTAAGTACTCTCATCCTTGCTATAGTGGTTGATTTCCTTTCTTAGAGATCATCGAAAATATTTTTGTTTTCCACGATTTTGTGGAGTCTCCAGAAATTATTCTAAGGTTTCCTTCCTACCATTCAACGTGTGTAGGATTCTCTCTTCATTCCTACCGCACACATGTGAGACCCATAAAAGCCGTCTTTTGAGTGCAATTATCATAAAATCCTTTAAGTGAGGCGAAGTCGAGGCGAAATGCTTATTGATCGCTCTCAAACACGCGTTCTCTCATTATGGTGTGGTTATTTCTCACTCAACATTTAAGAATGAGAATATGTTCTTTGGTATTTAACTTCTTATTACTAGCATGCAGAAACTCTATGTCCTCATAGCTCTTTGGATGCTTGGGAAGCTGGAATGCTTTGAAGTTGGAGCAGTTTTGTGGGTATATCTCTCGGTAAACCCTCACGAGACTATAACTCGTCCACTAGGGATACCTAGGGGTTTAAAGGCCTGTTGCACATGCTAAGTGCAACCATATCCTCGACGACATGGAGTTGTTGTATTTTAGATAGTTTGCTCGAGGACTAGCAAAAGCCAAGTGTGGGGAATTTGTTAAGCGCATATTTTGCATACATTTAGTGTCGAATCCATGCTAGTAATTGCTATATATTCTTATGAATTATTGTATATTACTCTTGTTTTCTATCTTATGTGTTTACTCAGTGTGAATCATCCAAAGTCAATGGAATCTGGGTTGAAATGGCTCAAAAGGGGAAAGGACCGAGTTACAGAATTGCCTAGGTTGGGAAACCCCACCGTAGATGCACCGGGTTCAAGAGAATTTTCGAGTCGAGTTACTTGCGAGGAAAGCAAGCCGTATGCAAATCCAGGGTAGCTTACGGTTTGGAAAGCTTTCTCAACCAAACCGTAGGTACAAATTAGAAGATATGAAGGATTTGAACACACCATCTTATAGAGGACGAAGATACAAAAAGAATGCAAAAAGAATGAGCTTAATCGGACGTCGGATGAAGAAGTTATGGCCAAAATGGTGAAGGAAAACAAAGGAGTAGATTCTGAAGCACCTACGGTTGGGAAACCCAACCGTACGTAAAGTCAGGGGAACATTCGGTTGGGAAACCCAACCGTATACAGACATAAAAGGTGCGAATTTGGGCTTCTAAATCAAGGAAAACGCGGTCCCGGAAGGATTCTAAACCATATAATTCGTGGGTATTATATAAGGAGAGCCCCAATACATTTAAAACCTAGGGTTTACCCCTTTAGGGGGAACCCATTCTTTTTTGTAATCATGAGTTGCTAAACCTTTGTTGATTGAGGATGAATTCAATGTTCTAGCGTGAATCTCTATTATTATACAAGTTTGTTCGGAGTTTTAATCACATCATCGTTTGTTTTCACTATTTGATCTTTATGAGTAATTATTGGATTGATTTGGAGTGCACGCTAGATTGATTTACTAATTGTTCTATTTCTAGTATTGGGTTAGAGATAAGTAATCGTCGAATAATTCATACACAAGTAGAAACCTGCAAGACCTTGCGGAGGGATTCAATGGAGAGAAATGCATGTGAATACAACACCAGCAAGTGGACCTTGAGCTAAGAGTTTAACTCACAGGGATCAACCTAATTCACAAAGCCTAAGCATTCGATCGGATTACACCTTGAGTGAGCTATTACTTGGTGGTTCGGTTGGATAGAATCGATATTGGAGAGCTTCCGTATCCGTGGTAAAAGGAGTTTTGAGGATAGTCTTGGGCTAGTGCTTTCCTACGGTTGGTGATGAATGGTTCTAACGAAGATAGATAAGTATACTAATCCAGTTATCGCTTGGTAACGGCGAAGGATTCCTTGATCATCTCTTTCTTTATTCATTATTCTTTCTATTTTACTTTAATCAAACAATCCCCCTTGTCTTTTATTATTTTGCTGAACTAAATAACATATCAATTACACAAACCCTCTTGGGAAATCAGATCCTTACTACTGCTATATTATTTATTTAATTAGTGGGAAATATCTTGATTAATTTGTTGTGGTTACGACACGCATCAAATTTTGGCGCCGGTGCCGGGGAAACTCCTTTGTTTGTATATACGGTAGTTAGGAAATACGGTAGTTAGGAAATATCTTGTATGTTAGGAAAGATATTATTTTGGGTGAAATCTTCTCACCATCTTTGTAAAGGCGTATCTTCCTATTTAGACTTTGCTTTTGCCGATTTTGTAATCAAGCTTTTGAGAATAAACAAAACCTTCATCTCCTTACCTTGTCGTTTCATGGCATCTGAGCCAGGTTCGACTTAACCTAATCAGATTAAAGAAATCTTCTAAAAGATTAGCATCATGACTGGAAAGAATTCGGAAAATGATTCAACTAAAGAACGGAAAGTTGATTTAACTTCACCTTATTATTTACACCCTTCAGATCATCCGGGTATGTTGATCTCTCCGGTGAAGTTTAATGGTGATAATTATGAAGAATGGTCTCGATCGATGATGAATGCTTTTCGAGCCAAAAGAAAAACATGTTTCTTGATGGAAAACTTACTCAACCTCGATGAAAAGGATGTGTACATTGAAGATTGGTGGAGTGTTAATTCTATGTTGATTGGATGGGTTCTTACATCCATCGAATCCACACTTCGATCAAGTTTGACATATTTTGATACCACAAAAGAATTATGGGATGATTTGAAGCAGCACTACTCTATTGGTAATGGACCGAGATTGATGCAGTTACGTTCAGATCTAGCAAGATGTCGACAAGATGGACATACTGTACCAGCATACTATGGACGTTTGAAAGCTCTCTGGGAAGAAATCAATGATCATGTTAAACCACCGTTGTGCAGCTGCGGTAAGTGTACCTGTTCTCTTATCACTCAATGGAATAAGCAACGTGACGAAGAACGCATACATCGCTTTTGATGGGATTGATGATGCAAAGATATGGAACTGTTAGATCTCATATTATTGCTCAGGATCCTCTTCCAAACTTGAGTCGTGTATATGCGCTTATTGTTCAAGAAGAAAGACACCAAACAATTACTAAAACTCGTGAGGTTCGTGCTGATGTTGTGGGTTTTGCGGCGCAAGCTCAGAAGATATCAAAAGGATATGATAAAGGGGCTGTCTCTGTTTCTACAGAGAAACCAACTTGCAAGCACTGTGGAAAGTTTGGTCATGAGATAGAAAATTGCTTTCAACTAAAAGGGTACCCGGAATGGTGGAATGAGGATTATAGCATGGGACGTGGACGAGGACGTGGACGCGGTCAACATGGAAAAAATATTGGTCGTGGAAAGTGGTCCTCAACCGTAGCTAATGTTGCACTGGCAAATACCAAATCTGGTGGAAGCTCAATTTCATCACAGGATCGTCTGGGTCTTGCTAATACCCTTACTGATGCCCAATGGGAAGCGATTGTTGGAATGTTTAAAAACTCGAACATTGATGGTTCGAAGGAGAAGCTGACTGGTAAGTGGATACTCGACACAGGGGCCTCAAGACACATGACAGGGAGTAAAGAGTTTTTTCTTAAAACATATCCAATTGTTTTTTCTTCAATAAAACTTCCGAATGGTACATACTCAGTTTCTTCATGTAAAGGCACTGTGGTGTTTGGAGACAACATGAGATTATATCGTGTTTTATACGTTCCTGACCTTCACTGCAACCTGATTTCGTTAGCATGCTTAATTAAAGACCTCAAATGTATTGTCACTTTGACTGATAAGTTGTGTGTGATACAGGACCGAACTACGAGGACGCTGATTGGTGTGGGTGAGGAACGAGATGGGGTCTATATCTTCCACAGTGGAGCGCAGATTATGGCAAATCGAGTTACCACCGGTGAAGATTATTATTTGTGGCATAGGCGTTTAGGTCATCCTTCTAATAAGATTATTTCTTTTCTTCCTGGTATGAATAAAGTTGATTATCAGCAGTTTCTTAAAGAACCATGTGATATTTGTTTTAAAGCGAAACAAACTCGGGCTACTTTTTCTATTAGTGAGAATAAAGCAAATGATATCTTCAGTTTAATTCATTGTGATGTATGGGGCGCATATAGCACTTCGTCTTCTTGTGGTGCACATTATTTTCTCACTATTGTTGATGATTATTCACGATGTGTTTGGGTTTATTTAATGGTACATAAAACTGAGGTGGTGCAGAACTTTAAGAATTTTTGTGCTATGGCTAAGACTCAATTTGATAGACAAGTTAAGCAAGTTCGGAGTGATAACGGTACTGAATTTCGCCCATTAATTCCATTTTTTCGTGAACAAGGGATCGAGTTTCAAACCTCTTGTGTGGATACACCACAACAAAATGGAAGAGTGGAACGCAAACATCGTCATATATTAAATGTGGCGCGTGCTTTACGATTCCAGGCGAATTTACCTCTTCGTTTTTGGGGTGAGTGCATTCTAAGTGCGGCTTATATTATTAATCGCACACCTAGTACTTTGCTTAATGGAAAAACTCCATATGAATTGTTACACAAGAAGTCACCTATTTATAATCATATTAGAGTATTTGGATGTTTGTGCTATGCAAGCCTTGTCCCAGGATCGGAACAAGTTTAATCCACGAAGTAGACGTTGTGTATTTGTTGGGTATCCTTATGGAAAAAAGGGTTGGCAGTTATTTGATTTGGAAAGAAAACAATTTTTTGTTTCTCGTGACGTGGTTTACTTTGAAAATAGATTTCCATATGCAGATGCTTATTCCAATAATAACACAAAGAGGTTGTCGGGATGCCGGGGGCGGTAGTTCCTAATGAACAATCAGATTTTTTTTTTCGAATGACGAAACAGGACGGGCAGTCCGAATCGATTCATGGGATGAAACGTCAGCGTCTACAGGCAAAGGTTTGTTTCATCGACAGACAATAATTCAGAGAAACATGATGTAACAGACACAGTTACACCGGACATGAGGGACAGACCTGACAGAAATTCGCAGAAAAAGCAGCAGAATGGGACACGTCTTATCCGACTCGACAGAGGACAACACTGTCAGCAGTGATTTACTGACATTGACGGACAGAACACTGATGACAAGTCATTGTCTCAGGCAGGGCGGGACCACACAAAGCATATTACAGATGCAACCCATGATGAATTGGCGTTCGCAGAAACACAGGGAACAAAAAACAGACTGACAGGTCGTTGTCTGTGGGAGATAGGACTTCACAGATTGTTACTCGTGGAGGTTCAGAGACCATTAATTCTCGCTCCTGTGATGATTCACCTACCAGGTCAGGTGCGGCGTCGGATAATGTTTCCCCTGAAGTTACTGAGGCCGTGACAGATGAGGACAGTGATGATGGTTCTCAGATTTTGGAGGTTTCACCGGCTACAGACAGTCACTCATTGAATAGTGATATTTCTGATTCAAGGGTTAGAAGAAGTGTTCGTTCCAGGGTTCCTAACACTCGACTCAGTGATTATGTATGTAATACTGTCCGCAAAATAGACCCCAGCTCCTCCACTCCTCACTCAACGTCCTCAGGTACGCCTTATCCCATAACTAATTATGTCTCATGTGATAAGTTTTCTGCTAACCACACTCAGTTTTTGGCGGCTATTACTACTCTTAAGGAACCAACCAGCTATGCCGAAGCTGTGAAACTTCCATGTTGGCGTGTAGCCATGGCTAACGAAATTGGTGCTCTTGATGAAAATGGCACATTATCTATTACTGATCTTCCGCCAGGGAAAAAGGCTATTGGTTGTAAGTGGGTTTATAAAATTAAATATAATTCTGATGGCAGTGTAGAAAGATATAAAGCTCGATTGGTTGTTCTTGGTAATAGACAGGTGGAAGGGATTGATTACCATGAAACCTTTGCTCCCGTAGCCAAAATGGTTTCAGTTAGAACTTTTTTGGCAGTCGCAGTGGCTCAAGATTGGGAGTTGCACCAAATGGATGTTCACAATGTAGAAAGGCATTGTATGTTAGGAAAGAACGATCCTTCATCTCATGGAAACTCCTTCACTTTAAAGAAACTCCTTCGTTTCAACAAACTCCTTGATTTCATGATATTTCCTTCAAATCATGAAATAATATAACATTAGGAAAAGTGCCATTGGACCGGGCTTATTGGTCGGCCGGCCATGCCTTAGCCATAGCCGGTCCCGCACTTTATGATTCCTTATTTTATTATTTCCTTCATCTTGTGAAGTTCCTCAGTTTGAGAAAAAACCTTGAGTTCTTCATATTTTCTCAAATGTTGCTCAAACGCGCATCAGAAAATATCAAAATTCTCATTACTGAGACACGAACACTATGGTGACATGGGCATATTACCTTGACCGACCAAGGTTGGCCTTTTGGCTTGCAAGAAGCCGGTCCCACACATTTTCACCATTTTGACCTAATTTGTTCACATTAGGTTTAAAACTCTTCCAAACAACTTGGAATTTCATCAAATGATCGTCTGTCAATCCCATGACCAACTAGGGTAGGTTCCATGACCCCTTGGTCGGTCCCTCATTTTTTTATAATAAAGTTTTATTATCTAACGCTCAGACGAGCACTATTTTAATAAATGATTAAACCAGCATTTAATCATCATTTCACCAACTTGTCTTCAAGAGACTTTGGTATTTGCTCACTCGAGCATCTGGGCGCTACATGGTCGAACCATAATCCCATGTAGCCGGTCCCTCCTTCATTCCGTGCTTGATTTTCAATAAATCATCATTGATCAAAATTACGGTTTCGAATCCAAGGTTCATAATTCCAGATTCAAGCACTAATAATTTTATGTTGATACCGTAATCAACACTTTAATTATTATACTCGGTTCAGTTGCCAGTATTTTAAATTAATAATATATTTGGTCCTGCTACCAATAATTCATAAAACGAGCAACATTTGCTCAGACTAAGGAATATTGGTTCAACTATCAATATTTAACAATTCATCAAATGAGCAATATTTGCTCACCTTAACTATCAACATTTATTCGACAATTATAGCTCTGTCTCAACAGACACGTTCAATTTATGAGTCCTAGAACATTTGTAAATCATGTTCGACTCAGCAATACAAAGACTCATCGTCTCATAAAGTCAACAACTGACTAACTAAAATTACGAGACATCAATCATGTCACATGGGGGATATCAACTAGGGGTTTGGTCTGGCGGTCTACAGCACGTGTCATCCACGATGAGAATGTGAACAAGTCGTGCAAACAGTTAGAGGAGTTTGCAAAGTAGTGGGTGGACAATCAACTAAGTCTCCGCACGATGAGCTACTGGTTTTAACACGTTTTCCCACTTCCCCACTCTTTGACTCCAGCAACTGTCACACTTCATATGATCAATGTGTCTACTACTTCTGGCAATATAAATAAGTCTTTGAACTCATGATTGAAAGGACAAACAACATTCGTCTAACAGAAGAATTCTGAGCATTCACTCTCAAGAATTCGATCAATCAACCAGAACTTATTCGAACTCAACAGTTCGTCAAATTTGCAGAAACCTTAAACACATTCACAATCCTTGATCACCATTGAACTCACACATTTCTCAGCTTCCCTCATACAGATCGACCCATCATCTCTTGTGACCGAATTGACTCTGGAACGACCATTGTCTTGGTTTAGGCCGGAATCTTACAAATTGATCTCTCGAATTCAAAGCACTCCCTTTTTGCAGTGCATCTGTGTGAGGTTAAGCAGTTTGCTCGGTTCGAGGAGTTTCCTCCGCATGGCCATCTCTTCAATTCCTTAAAGACCAGAAAATCTTTTTGCCCCATCTACAGATTGGAGACCACAGTGGGATATCATTCTCTCGGTTGCGATCTCAATTCTCGCAAAGATGGCTGATCTTAAGCCAGGTTCAGTTACAAATTCCAACCCAAACAATGCTAGCACTAGAAATACTGGTGGTACCCCAGAAACTGTTCCGGCTTCTAACAACAGCACTGGCAGTACCACTCCTCCTCAAACCAACATCGGAAGCAATCCTCTCTTCGTCCGGTCTCCTGAAGAAATCAGAGAAAATTCGCCTACCATAGGTGATCTCATGAAGGTGCAAGAGACTCTTGCCAAGAATCAGATTGACATGGCCGCCACTCAGAAGGAGTTATGCAATTATCTCAAGACTCTTACAGACAATATGTCAGAGAAAACTCAGGAGAAAGGATAAGCTAAAGAAACATCTTCGAACGCTGATCCTGAAGTCACTCCAATTCATGTAGTGGATGACGATGAAGTTCACAAAGCTGCAGACAATCCACCATCGAATGAGCTGTCAAGTTTCATCACTCGTGAAGACTTGGAAGCCTCTTGGAAGACCGTGTAAAAGATAAGACGTCCTCTATCCACCTTCACCAACCTTCATACCCTGCTGCTACACAAAATATTCCTCTGCCAAAAGGTTATACCTATACAACATTCACCCTTTATGATGGAACAGGCAATGCTCGAGAACATGTTTCTCGGTTTCTGGAAACATTGGGTGAACATGAGCATAACCATGTCGTCCGCCTGAAGGAATTTTCAAAGTCTCTGAAAGGCAGAGCATATACCTGGTACAACAACATCGCACCAGGAAGTATCACAAGTTGGGGAGAAATGATTAATGCTTTCTACAAAAAATATTTCTTCGTTTCAGAGCAAATCACCCTCTCTGATCTTGGAAGGATGTTTCAAAGGAGCAATGAACATCCTAATGATTATGTGAAAAGGTTCAGAGTTCAAGCCCTGGACTGTCATGATCCAAATGTCACAGAGCAGCAGCTTGTAGATTTGTGCATCAATGGAATGATCCCGGTCTACAGAGCTTTACTGGAAAATCTTCGGTTCCAGACTTTCTCAGAACTTCATGAAGCATCTAAGAGGTCAGCAACTACCGCAGCTGCTTTACTGGAGAGAGCTAAAACTACAAAAGCTGAAGAACCACGAGAAACTCGAGGTAACAAACGTTTAATGAATAAACAGTACAACCTCCAACCTTCCCCAAATGTTGTTGCAGAAGGGAGCAAACGAAAAGCCGAACCGCAGCGCAAGCATACTTCTTCAGCCCCTTCGAAAGCACAAAGGAAGGATAATCAAACTCGAGATGCACGAGCTCCTACCCAATGCGCATGAGCTGATCAAGAAGCACTTGATTTTCCTTTTCCCATCGAAGAGGTGATTGAATTATCAGATTTATGGGTTCAAGACGGTGCAATCAAGTTACCATATGTCAAGAAAGAACCCACTGAAGAGGGCATGGAAAATCCTCGTTATTGTCGCTTTCACAAATTCGTCAATCATCCCACAAAGGACTGCAGAATTTTGAAGCGCATATTCCAAGAAAAAGTCAAATTAGGAAAGCTTAACTTGGGGACTGAAGGAGTACACATAGACCCTTTCCCGGTCATAACACTCTCTCTGAGCCACCTGTCAAAGAAGCGGTTCAATCCTTAATCGAACATGTCTGTGAATTGCTGTACTTATCAAAGGCTCAAAGGAAAGACATGTTTATTGCATTGAATCACATTGTGTCAGGAAAGCGTTCATTGATTCAGGAGACGCTTCATGAGCCTTCAGCAACGGACAAAGAAATGTACGAATGGGGACTTCTCACCACAGTCCATCTCAATGGAAACGAGTTCAAACGAGCGTTGATTGATGTTGGCACTGATGTCAATGTTATCCTTCTGAAAACTCTCAGAGCTGCTGGTATCACGCGACAAGAAGCTATTCATGCTCCAGTCTCAATCATGGATCATGAAGGGACACCCATAGATGCTTATGGATACACTACTCTCAAGATGAAGGTAAACTCAACCTGGACAGAAACCAAATTTTACATAATCCGAGAAGATCCAGGATATGATATGATCCTTGGGCGCACATGGATTCATGTTGAAAGGATAACTCCAACACCTTCAATTGCACATCTCTTTGTTGAAGAAAGCTCTGATTCGGAAGAAATAGAGGATACTCCATTGCTCGAGTATCTGAAGAAGGTCAAAACCTTGACGGAGCTGACACAAAAACTTGAAGAAAATGCAAATGCTTTCATCAAAAGGTTTCGCACTCAGGAAAGTCTTATTCCTCCTCATGTGTCCATATTATCAGTTCACAAACATGCTTCTTTGGTTCGAGGGCTTTATTCCACCAACAACTTAGCTATTGCAAAATGCTATGAATGGATAACCTCACCTCAACAATATTTCACCAAGTGGTTGGACGCGGAACCTCTCCGAGTCGAGCACAGCACTAATACGGTCATTGCTGAAATAATGGCTGAACACGACAAGCAGTATCCTAGATACTCGCCCCTCCGCGAATGTCCATATGTACCGCAAGATTGGAAGGATTCGACAACATGGAATCCCATTGCACGAGGAATTCCGAACCAACAGAAGATATTCTGGGCGCGGATAATCAAGTCTAACAAGTTCCAGGAAGGAGCTTTAGTTCTCAAAGCAACTAAGCGTAACTCTCATTCTGCAAAGAACTCCAACTGAGAAGGACCATTTATGATCTCTAAGTCTATTTCTGGTGGATACTACAGATTGATCAACATGGATGGCAAAGCGAATGTGGCAGTAATACACGAAACATGGCTCAAAGCATTCGATGCCTAAGATATGGGATCTTTAAGGTATTTGGGTTCAAGGGATGAACGCCCAAAATACCCGAATTTGGCATTTATGATTTTCTTTCACTATATTTCAATTTCCTCCAAAATGTTTGAAATACTTGCATTCAGTAATTTAGGTTCAGCAATTTATCAAAATTCAGTTAACTTAAAGAAAATCTCTATCAAATCCAAAGAAAATCCTCAATCATCTACTTATTCAAAACCAATCAAAACCAAAAATAAAACCTCACATCTCTCATAAGTTCAAGAGATTATGGAAAGGAAATCAAAGAAAATCAGCAAAGAAAATTTTTCGCTCCTCTGCATCCTTCAAGACTTGTAAGGCCGCCTTCTCCATGTCCAACTCTTCAGTCAGCCTAGCAATCTTGTCTTCCTTCTCCATCACAACATCACTTGGAAAGGGTATGTTATTTTCACATGAGTCCTTGATGGCATTTATCTTCTTACTAAGCCATTTCACGTTGAAGCCGAGTCTCTCAGAATTCTCAAAGTTAAACTCCCAATCAAAGAGTACATCTGGAGTAACAGTGTTTCTAGCTCTGGTGCATATATCATTTATAACACGCAAGATAACACCTACTTGCATTGTTGAAGAATAAGCACACTTAGGGTCTCTGTCAAGGATGATGTGACCAAACTTCCTCCATATCTTCTCGTGCAAGCCTGCATATCCAATAAGAACGTTGAATCCTCCAACTAGTTCGTGTCATGGGAGTGATGCGCCAAATGAAGGATCAAAAGCAACTCCTGCACTCGGGTATTCATGCACCACTATACGAGTTTCCACCATTGGATCAGTCTCGTTTATCTCAAGAGCAGTCTCCTCCATCTATGGAGCATTTTCTTCTATCATTGGAACAACTTTTTCTATTTCCATCGATGGAGCAAGATCAGTTTGGTTTATCACAGTTTCTTCTACACGAGGCGTGGTTTCTTCTATCCCTGGAGTAATGACGATCTGAGCCTCATTTTCCTTGCTATCTTCAACAATGAACTCATCATGATCTTGAGGTGCAGAAATTATTGTGTTGCCACTTTGGTTCATAATGCCGCTCGTACCGTCGTCAACAACTCGGTTATTCTCAACTTCATCATTTGGCACCTAATATGATGAATACATGAGATTAGAGCACTCCAAACATGGAAAGCAACGACAATCATAAATTCAAGATGTAAGTGGTCTAACATCATCAGAGTTTATCATTATGCATTCACAACATGAGCATATAGCGTGAAAATCATAAAAACACGTTTTACAACAAGCTTATCTGAAGAGATTTTACACTTCCCTCCATAAGACGATGAACTGGGAGCAATTGGTGAAGACTCTAAGCTTGAGTTATATACCTTCTCTTCGTATGAATTTTCTCTACAACATATCAAAATTTCATAGCAATTGGATAAACGAGTAAAAAGATGTGGCCAAAACATTGGACTACATGACAATTGAAAATTTTCTGGAAGTCTCCTGGAAGTTTACTGTTTCGTCGATTTCGACCTCTAAACATGATCAAAACTCAAAAATATTCTTTTCCAAAGCTTGGAAATTTCCCGGGCATAAGAAAGCTGGGGTAGACCGTGAAAATCCGACATCGGACGAAGATTTTACAACGTTTTTACTAAAGGGCTGAATCCTGGATTTTCTGGTGACGTATTTCGGCAAAACTTTTCGTATATTCACATGGATTCTCATTCATTCATTCATTCACAAATCAACAATTTTGCTTATATGAATAAAATACAAGAGAAACACTTACTTTGGTGGTCTCTGAAGCGTTCAAAGAACCAGAATTATCCCTATCAGCATCAGGAGCATCATTACTTTCATTCGGTCTTGAACTTGAACCAAGGAAAATAGCTACACATACGGTATTCCTCATCCACCATTTCAACAGATTTTGTTGGATCCGTAACATAGTATCCCTCAGTCAATTTCACTTCTTTAAACTCCACCACGACACACCTTGTAAACTTCTCCAAGTAAATCTATGCATATAGTTTACATACCAATGCATAAAAGTAAGTATGCTGGCACCGGTGACGATACTGGGTTTATTGCAGGATTTACCCTAAGATTTCATCTTGATTTTCCATGCCTCTTGAATTCTAATCCAGCTATCAATATTTCCTCTGATGATCAAATTGTCCTGATACTTACTATGGCTTGATGCATCGAATAGATAGGAAATCATATTCACACAGCGGTTGTGTACATGTGTTATGTGAACAAATTAATCAACCGATAACTATGAAGGGAATCACAAAAGATTAATTATCAAGTGGGTCTTCCATTTACCAGCATTAACGATCCCAAACAAAAAGCAAACATAAAGTGAGACTATATCATTATTAAAATCCATGATAAGCTTATTACATTCAGGTCCCATCCAAGTTTTCACAAAAGTAGCAAAATTCAATCTAGAATTTCCACGAATCCATCTAACATCAATTCAACGCGTTAATGATCTATCGAGTCTTCAAAGACTTCACCACTGATGAAAGATTTCTTGATTTTATCTTTTAACTAGGTATCTTACGCCCCGACTCAACCTCTGATTAGTGTCAAGCTTCACGTAGTCTTCTTTTTCGACTCATGATTTTTAGTTTGATAAGTCCCGTAAAAATATTTCAAAATATTAATAATATGATTGTTATCCAGGTGTTTCCATTGATATTGTCTAGTTTATGTCATCTAGGTATCAGCGTTGATGATTTCCTAAAAAAATTCCTCTGTATTGTCGGTTCATTGTTTCCAAGATAATTAAATGGTGGTCGTTGATTAAACGTGAACATCACCTGTCAAAAATGGAAGTCAAACTATCATGCGAGTTTAAGTGGATGATGTTGGGCGATTTTATCTAACAAAATTAAGCTGAACCGTGGTTTGAAAAAAGTCGAATTATTTTCTTGAAACGAACAAATGAACAATTCCAATATTTGCTTTAATAAATTATTCGGAAGTTTTTTTTTTAAAAAGAATTTTATAGCAAAAGGTATAACTTCTATTAAAGCATTCCATGAGATCTATTCTGAAGAGAAAATAGTCTGATATTGATAAGAATTTAAATTACCACAACAATACTAAGGTAAATAATGCAAAATCTATTAAAGTTGTTCAAGCAGATGTTAATGTCTTTGACACGGCCAAAAACCTGGTGCACCATGAATGTGATATAGTGAAGAGTATAAACTGAAGTTATAACGCACCTAGTCAAAAATGTAAGTTGGCTACAATAGTAAAAGAATTCAGATCCACTATAAACTACCAAATAGTGAATGAATAGTTTTTTACCCGTCCATGAATTCCAAGCTTCTCTCTTTGGGAATTTTATTATTCTTGCACAATTGGATTCTTTTCCAAGTCCAAATTGTTCCACATCGTGAACTGTATATCCTTTCTAGACATTGTTTTGAATTGTCGTAGGCTGTATTTCTGTTTTGATTTTAACTTATCCATTTTTTCATGGATCATGTATTTGTAAACTTTTTGTTCAAACCCACATTGTAGAAAAAGATCGATGCAGGCTCGTTGTTTGAACATTTGTTTTTAGGTTCTAATGACTCAAAAGGTTTAAATCGATAACGTTTTGTTGATGTTGATGCTCTAAGAAGTTCTCCAGTTTGTCTTCACTATCATAATTATTAATGGTATCTAAACACACAGTATCTACCTCGGGTATGTTTCTTGAAAATACTTGAAAATATAATTAATATGTCTATGTTATTCATATATGTATATTCACTGATATAGCCCATTTTTTGTTATGCATGTATATAGAAATGAGTGAAACACTTTAAGATTGATTTATTTGTTTATTTTTGTGGTTTGTTTTTCTCATATCTTTATCTTTATGGTGGATTTTAATTGAGCGATGTAATGCAGGAAGTGGAGTTCAAAGAAGTTGATATATAAAGTATTTGTTTAGCATTCTCGTTTTTATCTAGATTCCCTATAAAATTATTTTTGTATATTCATCTTGTAATGCGTGGTGCATTTAGATGTTACAATGAATATATCAACGTTGCTAAATCCTCGTGTTGTCTATTGTTTATAAGTTACTAAATATTCTTATTTGTGATAGACAACTCAAATAATTTCACTTTTAAGCAAACAATAGGTGTTCTAATGAAGTGATGATAATTATCAAAATGTTTTGTTTTTGAATAACATTATGCGCACACATTTTAAGCTCATAATTTGAACTCATATGAACTCAAAGTGTTTTTTATATGCCAAATGAAAAGTTATCGTACGTCTATTTGATGACAATGACTTTTCATATATAGTCATTCTCAATATGATTATCATTTTCATCGGTTGTTTTTCCTGTAATGTTTAATAAATAAGGAAAACCAATGGACATAGAAAATGTACATTTTTATATGTGTATGCGCAGGTTAATGAGGCCTTGTTGCATCCTATTTTTTTATCAGGTGTTTATAGGAAATTTCTTTTGGAAACTTTTATCGGTACATACATTGATTTTTTCCCATGCTTATTACTCCGCCAACATTATTCCATGTTAATAAGTCAGCTTCAAGTTTTTTCTTCTCAAAATTCGTGATCAAAAACCTCTATAGTGCCTTCGTCGAATCATTTTTTGCTATGGTTTTTCAACAACATGCTCAACACAACAAAATATTTAGTAGGATATCATGGCTTGGGAATTCTGATTATCTCTAGATAGTTCAAAATTAATTTTTTGAGAGTTGTATTACTTTATGTTGATGTATTATACTGTGTAATGTTCGAACACACACTTATATATGTGTTCATTTCTTGGTATAAGTAATACCAATTGTGAGTTAATCTTGTGCTTGTTTTCAATTGTTTGTGTAACGATAACCCATTATTTCATATATTTTGGATTAATATATCAATGAATTCCTTGCAAATTTTAATTTGTACTTCAATTTCTGTAGTACTAATTTGCCAAACTTCTCGTTTACATACTTGAAAAGATGGCGTGCAACAATTAATGTGTATTGTGTGTAGAATGCGGGATTGTTTGAAAAAACGATAAAATAAATCTAGTGGAAGTCAAACCTACTATTTATATTTAGATAAGAATTATACCAACAAAAAATATATATATTTAAATAAGAATTCAATTCAAGAACAATGACAAATTAAAGTATCCTAAAATAATATGTATTAGAATAAAAAGTTTAGCAGTAGAGCCCAAGCTCAAGCTTATTCTTTTCATGTAGGATTTTATCCATGGTGTTGATGGGTGAAAACTACTCCTGCAGAATTTGGTAATTTGGGGTGTGGATGAGGAATGAATCTAAACCTTCAACAAATGCACTGCGCGGTGAGTGCTTGTAGATTCGAGAGATCAATCTGGCAAGTCCGGCCTAAACCAAGAAATGGCCGTTCCAGACTTGTTTCGGTCACAAAGTGAAGGAGATGGGGTTGATCTTAGGGAGGGAAGCGAAGAAGGTGTTGAGATTGTGAAGGTGTTGGCTTGCTTATGACTTGTAACAGAAAAGATGAGCAAGCTTACGGTTGATGCAAGGAGGCTCGGGTGTTTGAATACGATTTGTATTAACACTTGGTTTCTCGTATGAACTTGTGTTGTTCTCCCGTTATTCCCCTTGTTGGGAAAATAGGGTGGAGACCCTATTTATACAAGTCATTGAGCCTCATTCACGTTTCTCGTGGGAAGTGGAGGTAGTGGAATGATGGAGTAGTGGAGTTGTGTGTCGGTAACACACGACCGCCTTGCCCACTTTTCCTGTTCATCTCTAACCGTCCATGACTTCCTAACACGTTCTTGTGATGGCGCGTTGCACGCCGCACGCCGTAAACCGCCATACCAATACCCCGCATGCATCCCCGGTTGTGACATGATTGATGTCTGGAATGTGGATCGTGGATCCAAGAAAGATAGCATGTAATGCTTGAATCAATAATCGCGTTATTCGAAAGTTGATACTTGTGAAATACCGTGTGTATTTTATGCAAAGTCTTTGATTACGGTGTGGTAAAGTGATGGGTAATGACTGCTCACTAACCAAATAACTCCGACCAGGGTTGTATAACCAAGCCGGTGAGGTCGGAAGGATGAGATGATGTTTGAGACACTCATCTGCGACCGTCGATGAAATTAGGGTTTTTAAAGAGGTGCGCAAGCATCACTCTTCAGCTTGGTCGAAACCAAGCATGGGAAGGATTTTGTAGAGGACCGACCATACATGCGTGTTGACGGCATGATGGTGTACACGTCCATGTCTCACCGTCTCATGAAGATGCAATCTAGGCCACTCAATTTGACCGTCAAAGAGGAGTGGTTGAGATCGGTTTGCGGCAGAAATCCCTTGCCGCAAAGGAGTTGGAAACCGCATGACATCCCAAGTTTGGGCGTGCGTTCCAAGACGACCCCTCTTGGTCGGTCTTGGTCGATCATACTACCGTGTAGGTGGTAGGTTGGTGTTCACACCTATATCTGATTATCCCATGAAAATGTGATCTAAGCCACTCAAATCATCCGGTGAAGTTGAGCGGTCGAGATCAGTTTAGGATTTGGGAGTGTAACCGCACGAGTTTGGGCGTGCGTTTTGGGTTGGCCGGGCATGGTATGCCTTGGCCGACCGCAAGAGGAGGTAGATGGGCCCACGGTGGTCATGCTGGTATGACCGGCCTTAGTTAATCCAATCTGTGACCCTCCATTCGTACCGGAGAAGATGGACGCGCGTGATGACTTGAAACCCTAATTTTGGCTTTCAAAGCCGCGCGACCATGCTCTTTTGGGCGGACGGTTTTGTTGTAACCAACCACGGTTGGCTTTGACCGATTGGCCAAGTGTGTAGGCGGTCACATGGTGATTGTGTCGACATGCTCCGGGCCCTTTGAGTCTACATCTACACCCTCCATCTATACCTGCGAAGATGGATGGTTGAGACCGTTTTGCGGCACATGTAATATGCCGCAAACCCTAATTTAGGTTTTCCGTCCATAATGCTTGGTATGGACGGTTTCTTGGCAAGCAAAGGCCAATGGTCGACCATGCGGGTCGGCCGTGTGTATTCCATACCGCTTGGGGTGATGGAATTGATCGTGGTCATCCAATCATGCTTGTGGAGTTGGATGACCATACATATCCGACAAGCTAAGGCCGTGGGCTGGATGGAATTGATCTCGTGGTCATCCAATCATGCTTGTGGAGTTGGATGACTGCGATCGTATCATATCCGGCAAGCTAAGGCCGTGTGTATTCCATACCTTGGGGGTGATGGAATTGATCATCCAATCATGCTTGTGGAGTTGGATGACTGCGATTAGATCATATCCCAAGTAAGGCCGTGTATTCCATACCGCTTGGGGGTGATGGAATTGATCCGTGGTCATCCAATCATGCTTGTGGAGTTGGATGACTGCGATCGATCATATCCAGGCAAGCTAAGGCCGTGTGTATTCCATACACCTGGGGGTGATGGAATTGATCCGTGGTCATCCAATCATGCTTGTGGAGTTGGATGACTGCGATCAGATCATATCCGGAGACTGATACAGTCAAGTCCGGATGCTCAATCGGGCTAGTATAACACACCGAGAGGGGCTCAATCGGGCTAGTATAACACACCGAGAGGGGCTAAATCGGGCTAGTATAACACACCGAGAGGGCTCGGGCTAGTATAACACACCGAGAATCAGTCTATACGGGTATTTCGTACATGGATTCATTATAGTGCTTGGAGGTTAGTGTTACTCTTACAGAGTAACACTCACTCGTCATGCCACACCGATAATGGGTACAGAAATACAAGGGCGATATGAAATTCACAGGAAGGATTGTTGCTACATGCTCCAACCTCGAGGAATTTCATGTATTCACAGAATGGGATTGTTGCTACATGCTCCATTCTTGGTGAATTAAGTGAGGAGTATCCGTCACTTATAAACGGCTTTATCTTTTACAAGATGTCGGCGCATGATTTTCTCGGTTTTTTTACAAATTTAACCTTAAACGAAAATCCACCATCAACATTAAGTCCCCCGCCTAGCACATAATGGTTACACTATTGTGTGGTAGGCATGAGATGGTGACATACGAAATGACCAAGCTAGAGTGAATACATATTTACCGGATAGTTTCACATTGTCAGGCGTTTCCCCGGAACTGGTTGGTCTTGATTAAGGATGCGAAGGAAGCAGGACTTGATCCTGAGTCGCTTTGGTTCCTCTTGTACATGTATGAGCTTGCCGCTCCTTCAGGTGTGTACTTCCTTAGTTATACACGGCCTTCCTCGGAGTAAATTTGATAAGCCTTGTTGATTGTTATCCCGAATTAGTAGCCTTCATAGGTGGTAAGTAGAGACTTCTCTTCCTTCCTCGGGATTCTGTCGACTTGTGAGATTATAAAGAATCATCTCAACGTGGTCGTTTATTCTTTATCCCAGGTATCTCAGGTACTGCTCTGATTTTCTGATTAATTGATCAATGGATTTGATGATCCTCTCTTTTTTTTTTTTTTTTTGTGCTCATAACCTCTTCTTCTCTCTCTAGATTATCATGGAAGCGGTAGACGCTCATTCTCGTTGCTTCCCGTAAAGAAGTTTTGAAGTTGACAAGCCCGAAACCATGCGCATGGAGAAGTGATGGCTAAGATCGATCTTCCTTTCGTGAAGTTGGTTGTGCTATACAGGGATGTCTATCTCCCACCTTCGTATTGTCGTAGGACGTATCTCGTGCACTTTTCACCGCAATTGACATGGAGGAGCGGCGGAGGCGCGAGGAAACGCCGCACACTAGTAAGCGCAAGGGCAGAGAGATTTGCAGCGCGGTTGAAGAGGCGGAGAGTTGAGCATGAACGACCCCCGAATGAAGGCAAGTGTGATTACCCGGTTCAGGACGGCGTGATAATCCTTGATTCTGATACAGACGAACCTGAACATTCGAAGGCAATTTGCGTGGCCCCTGGTGTTGCTATGCCCTTTGATGCTCCCGCTGAAGATGTTGGGATGGAGTGCGCTGCTGCTGCTGCGGAGATGTCTGATGCAGATATTGAGGGAGATTCGAAGGGAGGCGCATCAACAGGTGATGGAGCAGAATCTGACGGCGATGCAGGCGAGGCTGACTCTCTTGGCGATTAGAATTTCATTCTTTCTTTTCCAAGCATGTTCCGTAGCTTTGAATGTCTTCCTTGTACTCAGTGGCAGCTGAGTTCAAGTTTTCCTTTCGTTTTGTGGTTTGAACAAAAGTTTTTTTTTTTTTTTTTATAATCCTTTGCCAAAATTGCAACCGAATCTTCTCAGGAACAAGGTTGTTCCTCCACACGTGATTCTTTGTGATAAAAGAAGTAATTATCATGATGGAACATTTACGGACCTGTGATGCAAGATCTTCCTGGCTTTGCTGGGCGGATAGCAATCGTTTTCCTTTCTGTACACACGTTCTGTTTCCTTCTTCCCATGAGATGCTTGCTTAGGGTTTCCCTTCTTGCTCTGCTTTAATGTGTTGATTTAGGGGTAGAGAGGTTCTCAGATGGAAATAATACTTCAATTAAATTGAGGATTAAAAATTGGAACCCTAACTATGAATGCAAGTATTGCAATCATTTTTTGGAGGAATTACAAGCATGACATGAAACTGCAAAAGGAAACACGCTGGAAAAAAATAGCATAGCGTTTTAAAGTGTGGAGAATGATGGAAAGTGGTAGCACAGTATCTTAAGCTCGGTAAGGTTTGAGCCATCGTGAGGAGAATGATGGAAAGTGGTAGCACAGTATCTTAAGCTCGGTAAGGTTTGAGCCATCGTGAGTGAATTGTTATGCCCTCCAGGTTATCAGCGTTGATGAGCTTGCAGTAGCCGCCTAGGATAACATCTGCTACCAGGTACGGTTCATCTTCTCTTTCGGTGGGCGAGTCAGGTGGAGTAGTCATCTTCACCGTCATGCTCCCAATATTGAATGTAGTCGCCTTCGTCACCAAGTCTCCAATTCCAAATGGGTTTGGTCGTGTAGATACTCGTGTCTTGGCCTTATCGTCTTTGACCAAGACAGCTTCTATGCTCTTGATGAAACGCTTGAAAGGGCCGGCTTCCCATTCGCATCTCCTAGCCGCGGTGGGCTGGTTGGTTGGAGCCAGTCCCCAGGATTTGTCAGAATGAGGGGCCATAGGTTGCGGAGAGAGTTGCGTGATGAGACTTACTTGAGATCGGAACCCTTCAGCGTATGTCAACGAGCTCTCTCCCAGGAAGTTGTGTCACATTGGCAAGTTGTCGATGCGGCGGCGACAGTCACCGTGGTGGTCCAAAGAAAGCGTGTTGGAGACTCTTTCAGGTATCGAAACCGGTAGAGGACAGACTTCCAGTATGGCTTTGTTGTCATGTATCCAAGAGCGCCCTAGGATCATGTCGTAATTGGGATGTTCTTTGACTATGTAGAACTTTGCTTGCGTCGAGGCATCACCCAATTTGACTTCAAGATTAATGTATCCATATGCATCTCTAAGCTCTCCTGCTGAATCCCTGACCACGATTGAATGACGGTAGCTTCTTGCTTCGAGATCTTTGCCGCTCTCAAGGTCTTGACTGCAATGATGTTAAACTCTGAAGCCGTATCGATCAACGCGTTATCGAACTCAACGTTTCTCAAACGAGTGACGGTTAGGAGTCCCCAGTTTCCATTGCTCATGTCTTTTAAGAAAGACTGGGGCTCTGGATGCTCTCGGATGCAAACGTCTACCCGACACAACGTGGTTGAAGGCCGCAAATATGTCTTGACGCTGTCCCTTGGAGAAATATAAGATTTCACACATGTGCTCCATCATAGATTGCACGGTCTTGCGAAACTGAGTCCCCGCGTAAATCATGCGGTTCCCGATAGGTAGAGGATCTCTATGAACACCTTCATTTCCAAGCCGGAGCTCCCCTGTCTCTACCTTTTCCCCAATATCTGTTTCAACCTCGTTGCAATCTTTGGTTGGATGATGGACGAACCCGTGGTAGCAACAATATCCGGGATCTTCCATCTCTTCCTCGGTCGGAGGACGCCTTGATAGGGGCGGCTTTTACGGCGTCGTCTTGGATCCACGCTTCCAGGAGCTCTATCACTTCATTCATGGGAAAAGGAAAACCCGTGTCTTTGGCGTTTTGTGCGGATTCTTGTCTCTGTTCCTTTTCGAGACGGAGTCTTGTGTGCTGAGGATGTTCGCTTGGTTTGTTGTTCTCCACACCGGCTTTCCTCTTTTCTCCTCCGCTTACCACACTCACAGAAGGGCCAGTGTTGTATTGTTTGTTTGTGAGACGCCTTGCTTCGACTTTCACGCAAATCTTCACTTCGAACAACCCCGGTTCTTTCTAGTAGTGCCGGTGCAGTTGTTGCTGAACGCTTTGCAGCTTCGTGGAGTTCAGAGAATGTTTGAAATCCCAGATTCTCTAACAGGGCGCGGTATATGGGTATCATCCCATTGATGCATGATTCCACCAATTGCCGTTCGGTGACATTCGGGTGACAATCCGGTGCTTGGTTACGAATCTTTTAACGAAGTCGTTGGGATGTTCATTGTTCCGCCGGAGAATTCTTCCCTGTGTCCGAAAATGTGATTTGTTCGGACACGAAGAAATACTTTTCTGTAGAAAGCACCTGACCATCTCGCTCCAATTGGATATGCTGCTGGGCGCAATGTTGTTATACCAGGTGTATGCCCTCCCCGTGAGTGATTTTGAGAATTCTTTTAGGCGTAAAACATGATTGTATTCATGTTCTCCCAAGGCTTCCAAGAATCGAGAAATGTGTTCACGAGCATTACCGCACCGTCGTAGAGGGAGAACTGGGAGAGGTGTAACCTCTAGGTAGAGGAATCCATTGCACATCCTGAGGGTACGGCGGCTGATGTTGGTGTACGTCCGTTCGGTCCCCCTTCCCTCGATTTTGGAGAAGCCGCTCTAGATCTTCACGCGTGATGAAGTTGGAAGACTGGCCTCTCCCCTTGGCGCTCGGGAGCAACACGAGTTTCTTCATTCATGTGAGTCCGAGTGGAAACACCCGCTCCGGGTGTATTGAATGCATCTCTCGCCGACTCCAAGGGTTGCCGTGAATCTTGCGGCAATCGTTCGATCAAAGTTTTAAGGAAAGTGAGTACCTCTTTTCCGAGTTGCGGCCATATCTCGTTTGAGTTTTAGCAAGAATTTCTGTTTCTCCATCAAGTCTGCCATGGTACTAGACGGCGGCCTTCCTCTTGTGTCTCCGGCTCCTCGTCCCGATGGAGGAGTGAGGTTGTTGCTCCAGTAACCACCGGAGGCGTTACGCTGAAGAGATGCCAGGATTTGCGGCTGCTCGGCTCGGTGATGGGAGGTGTTACACCTGGGGATGTCTCCTGCTCCGCTAGTGTTGGTGATAGAAGTGACGGCTTCCACGAGATGCATGGACCACCGTATCTCCACCGACAGTACATCAACACCGGAAGTGTCATCCATGCTGGCTCCATCAGAGTTGATTGCTGATCCGGACCTCAGTTCCACCATCTTGGAATGAATTGCCGATTGAATTGGTTCTAAGATCTACCCTTTTGAAATTGATGAAATTGAATCGATTTCAAAGAAATTGATTTTACGACCGAGAGATTAATCTCCCACTTTGTGGTCGCCAATTGTTGATGGGTGAAAACTACTCCTGCAGAATTTGGTAATTTGGGGTGTGGATGAGGAATGAATCTAAACCTTCAACAAATGCACTGCGCGGTGAGTGCTTGTAGATTCGAGAGATCAATCTGTGCAAGTCCGGCCTAAACCAAGAAATGGCCGTTCCAGACTTGTTTCGGTCACAAAGTGAAGGAGATGGGGTTGATCTTAGGGAGGGAAGCGAAGAAGGTGTTGAGATTGTGAAGGTGTTGGCTTGCTTATGACTTGTGACAGAAAGATGAGCAAGCTTACGGTTGATGCAAGCAGGCTCTGCAGGTGTTTGAATACGATTTGTATTAACACTTGGTTTCGTCGTATGAACTTGTGTTGTTCTCCGTTATTCCCCTTGTTGTTGGAAATAGGGTGGAGACCCTATTTATACAAGTCATTGAGCCTCATTCACGTTTCTCGTGGGAAGTGGAGGTAGTGGAATGATGGAGTAGTGGAGTTGTGTGTCGGTAACACACGACCGCCTTGCCCACTTTTCCCGTTCATCTCTAACCGTCCATGACTTCCTAACACGTTTTGTGATGGCGCGTTGCACGCCGCACGCCAAACCGCCATACCAATACCCCGCATGCATCCCCGTTTGTGACATGATTGATGTTCCGGAATGTGGATCGTGGATCCAAGAAAGATAGCATGTAATGCTGAATTGAATAACTTCGTTATTCGTAAAGTTGATACTTGTGAAGTATCGTGTGTATTTTATGTGCAGTCTTTGCATTACGGTGTGGTAAAGTGATGTGTAATGACTGCTCACTAACCAAATAACTCCCCACCAGGGTTGTATAACCAAGCTGGTGAGGTCGGACGGATGAGATGATGTTTGAGACACTCATCTCGCGACCGTGATGAAATTGAGTTTTTAAAAGAGGTGCGCAAGCATCACTCTTGACTTGGTCGAAACCAAGCATGGGAAGGATTTTGTAGAGGACCGACCATACATGCGTGTTGACGGCATGATGGTGTACACGTCCATGTCTCACCGTCTCGTAAAGATGCAATCTAGGCCACTCAATTTGACCGTCAAAGAGGAGTGGTTGAGATCGGTTTGGGCGAAAATCCCTTGCCGCAAAGGAGTTGGAAACCGCATGACATCCCAAGTTTGGGCAGTGCGTTCCAAGACGACCCCTCTTGGTCGGTCTTGGTCGATCATACTACCGTGTAGGTGGTAGGTTGGTGTTCACACCTATATCTGATTATCCCATGAAAATGTGATCTAAGCCACTCAAATCATCCGGTGAAGTTGAGCGGTCGAGATCACTTTAGGATTTGGGAGTGTAACCGCACGAGTTTGGGCGTGCGTTTTGGGTTGGCCGGGCATGGTATGCCTTGGCCGACCGCAAGAGGAGGTAGATGGGCCCACGGTGGTCATGCCGGTATGACCGCCTTAGTTAATCCAATCGTGACCCTCCATTCGTGCCGGAGAAGATGGACGCGCGATGACTTGAAACCCTAATTTTGGCTTTCAAAGCCGCGCGACCATGCTCTTTTTGGGCGGACGGTTTTGTTGTAACCAACCACGGTTGGCTTTGACCGATTGGCCAAGTGTGTAGGCGGTCACATGGTGATTGTGTCGACATGCTCCGGCCCTTTGAGTCTACATCTACACCCTCCATCTATACCCGCGAAGATGGATGGTTGAGACCGCTTTTGCGGCACATGTAATATGCCGCAAACCCTAATTTAGGTTTTCCGTCCATAATGCTTGGTATGGACGGTTTCTTGGCAAGCAAATGCCAATGGTCGACCATGCGGGTCGGCCGTGTGTATTCCATACCGCTTGGGGTGATGGAATTGATCCGTGGTCATCCAATCATGCTTGTGGAGTTGGATGATCAAGCGATTAGATCATATCCCAGAAGCTAAGGCCGTGTGTATTCCATACCGCTTGGTGATGGAATTGATCTCGTGGTCATCCAATCATGCTTGTGGAGTTGGATGACCGCGATCGTATCATATCCGGCAAGCTAAGGCCGTGTGTATTCCATACCCGCTGGGGGTGATGGAATTGATCCGTGGTCATCCAATCATGCTTGTGGAGTTGGATGATCAAGATTAGATCATATCCCAGCAAGCTAAGGCCGTGTGTATTCCATACCGCTTGGGGGTGATGGAATTGATCTGTGGTCATCCAATCATGCTTGTGGAGTTGGATGATCAAGATCGATCATATCCTAAGCTTAAGGCCGTGTGTATTCCATACCGCTGGGGGTGATGGAATTGATCTCGTGGTCATCCAATCATGCTTGTGGAGTTGGATGACCGCGATTAGATCATATCCGGCAAGCTAAGGCCGTGTGTATTCCATACCGCTTGGGGGTGATGGAATTGATCTGTGGTCATCCAATCATGCTTGTGGAGTTGGATGACCGCGATCGATCATATCCCAAGCTAAGGCGTGTGTATTCCATACCCTTGGGGTGATGGAATTGATCTCGTGGTCATCCAATCATGCTTGTGGAGTTGGATGACGCGATCGTATCATATCCGGAGACTGATACGATCCCAAGTCCTGGATGCTCAATCGAGCTAGTATAACACACCGAGAGGCTCAATCGGGCTAGTATAACACACCGAGAGGGCTCAATCGGGCTAGTATAACACACCGAGAGGGCTCGGGCTAGTATAACACACCGAGAATCGGCTGTGCGGGTATTTCGTACATGGATTCATTATAGTGCTTGAGGTTTGTGTTACTCGTAAGAGTAACACTCGATCGTCATGCCACACCGATAATGGGCAGAAATACAAGGCCGATATGAAATTCACAGAAGGGATTGTTGCTACATGCTCCAACCTCGAGGAATTTCATGTATTCCGCGTAATGGGATTGTTGCTACATGCTCCATTCTTGGTGAATTAAGTGAGGAGTATCCACACTTATAAACGGCTTTATCTTTTACAAGATGTCAGCGCATGATTTTCTGGTTTTTTTTACGAATTTAACCTTAAACGAAAATCCACCATCAACACATGGATAAGAAAATCCTTATCAACATTGAAATAAAGTTTATAAAATTTTCCAAAGAATCAAGAAATACTATAATTAGTTTTTCGAATAATGTATTAGTTTCCGTGTTATTTTGAATGTTTAAAAACATAAACGTTGTCTACCAAGCTATCATAAATTGTTATAAAATAATAGGTTTTGATTCTTGTAGAATTTCGTTTTACACTCATTACACAGATGTGTAAAAGATAAAATAATTATATTTTTATTTGCATCGACGATATCGTTTTACACTCATTACAACGGTTGTCATGTTGTTTCCTCCATTCCATGAGACAAACAATAATTAGGGCAGTGTAACATAGCACTTCCCTAGTTATTATTTGGAAATTTCTGTACAAACATGTTGGGTTCCTAAAATCCCAATTATTTCACATGTGTATTTTTTCAGCATGATAATAAATGGCTTAATCTTTAATACTTGTCTATATATTAATTTCTTGATAACTGATTTCCTAGGACAATCTTGAAACTTTCCATATCGTAAAGACTGAGTTCCTCTCATACAAAATAACATGAATTAATGATATATACTTATCAACACAAAAGAATAAAAGGTAAATAAAATGAAAGTAACTAAGTAAGCTTACTGGTTATCCATTGGACCCGATCTCTACCCTTATAAGTGATGATTACGGATTATTGCGACTGTCTTGCAAGAAGTAATAACAAATACAATACCGCCTAAAATTAAAAAAAAAAAAAAAAATTCTATAAAAGCCAATCCGATCAATCTAGAACCGATTAGGTAACCTACACGTCTCGGAAATTGCATGGAATTAAAACAATGTTTATGAAAAACAAAACTGGGAAGTAACCTTTTTGACTTGGAATTCTTACTTTAGGATTAGAAATTTGAAGTTTTAACCCACGACATATTTAATCCTTAAATTACTTATTTTTTTTACTTTTTTTTTTCCCGTCAAATGTGCATCTGAATGTTCTCTCCCAATTGGAACAACATGGATCGCATGTCTAGTAATTTCCCATCAGTCAGGAGGAACTAACACCCACGATTCTCATCAAAAACAAACTCACAACCATCAACAATGGATTAACCCCCACAATGCCTCTTTAGAACCGCGGTCCTCACACCCACTTAAACTCCACTGCAACCACAAAGATATATCTTGACCCGAAGACCAACAGTACTTAACTCTGCAAAGGGCCGGTATAATTTTGCTTCAGAGGGAAGTATGGGTCTCCATGACCATCTTGAGTAAATATATACCGGCACAAAATGCCCTGGCACATGGAAGCAACAAATTTTTTCCACAAATCCCGATAGATGCAAAAACACAAATAAATTTATTATACGAAGTTAAATACAGGACTAACATAGACAACACTAATTGCAAAATCACAATATCCATTAAACAGGCAAGCATTATATATTGTCCAAGTACTGATCACATAAATCAAAGTTCAAGAAAAGGCTAACCATATTCAAGTGCACTGCACTAATCCAACGGTCATCCTTCGTGACATTTGAATTAACATAAGTTTGACAAAAGCTTTGCTTTCCTACATTTCTTAAATCATTCTTCGTTAGATGATTATGCCCTGAACTTATTAAGATCTGCAGGTGTAATCATAATACCAATTAATTTGCTGGTATAATGAAGATAACAGCAGATGAAAGAGAACCGAAGAGTTATAAATCCTAGCTATGTCAATGACCGCGGTCGTAAGCGTCAAAAATAAATTACACTTTCTTACTACTCAAAATATAAATATAGCAAGGGCAAGAAAGGATCGATCCCGAGAGAGGTCTAGAGTTGTCAATATGTTATGGTCTCCTATATAAAAACAGGGATTTTGATTTTTATAAACGGAAATAAATAAAAAGCAAAACAAATAAAAGTAAACACGCAAATCAATGATGTGAAAATATTGGATAAAGGTTTCATCTTCAATTGTAAACAAGTTTATGAATATATGAATAGAATTCGTATTTAATCTCGCTATCATCAAAAGCCTTAGAATACCTTATTGCAAGAATACTCCGTAATTTCCTAATTCATCAACACACACATTAGGGCTGCGTATGTGAATTCTACCTAAAGAATAACCTAACGCCTTGCGCTAATCAAGTTCAATTCCTAGGAGCATTAAGTTTCAGAAATAGGCTAATCAATGCAATTGTAATACATTGCGCAAACAATTCGAACAAAGGTCAATTTCTACATATGACTACAAGGATGTATCACTACAACCTAGAATCATATCATGCTACTCGTATTCAAGGTTATCGCTCAATGAAAACCCTAAAATAGCTATAGATATGGATGTGAGTTCAATCAATTCTAGACTTAACTAAACAAACATTCAATCATATTGCAATACATCAATCATGCAATTATTATAACCCGTAGAAATCATACGATAATATTGAGAGGAAACTAATTCATAAAAATCATAACTTGGTTGCAATATCCAACTACATCTTCAACCATTAATAAAAACTTAGTTACTTGTGTTTTTGGAAATCATCATAGAAAGTTTAGAAGAACCTATCATGTGAAACCCTAGAAAACAAGTAGAAGTCTCCCTAATGGAGATATATCTAGGTTTGAGAAAGACTTTTCTATTTATATGTTTCTTCAATTCCAATTTAGGTCAAACCTTCTCAAAACCCATCTCCAAGTGGTCCACCAGGCCCATGTGTGAAAATAAATCACTGGAAATTTTGGGTCCAAAACTGGTCGCCGGATTTGCCGACGCGTCATCGCTCGAATCCGGTCACCAGCCGCGGAACCCATCACCGGAAGTTGTCTCCAGCCACTGAACTTCGCCTCAGCTACTTGAAACTGTCACAAGAGAAACTTCCAGCACTCAACTCTCCTTCTCTGCAGTTCATACACTCACAATTCAAAGCAAAACTCACAATTCTTGCGAAAACGCGCCCAAAAGCGCGAACCGTAGCTCATATGTCCGGCCGTCGACTCTTGCATCCAACACATACCCTCTTCATGATTCAGTGAAATATTATGATCCCCACTTTCGGTTCAGAAATCCGATAAACATAACTGGTACCACCAACTCACCATTCTCACTCCGTTTTCCCATAGCTATGCAATCTTGTTCGAGCAATCGTCAAATCCTTGTAATTCCATCACCAGCACAACCACCTGCCTTATGTGCTTACAAGCTTCACTGCAATGCTACTCGCAATCCCTACAACATGGACCAACACAATCTCAAATTCACTGCAACACTTCTTCACAGCCATGAGGGCTATTCCACCTCCAACCGCAGTACGCTAATCGGAGTTTCCACCGCATATCCTCACTTGGTTCTTTGTTCCAGACCGCAATTCAATTCCATTGCACGAAACCACCACTGTAATGCAAAAGATCCTGTATATTCATAAACAAGCATACACATTCAACTCCATTTCCCTTCTCTCCATATAACCAATAGCACATTCTATAATTTTTTGCTCAATGGATGCAATCAAAACTTGTAATTCCAGTGCAATTCTACTCCAACTTGCCTCCCGCAAAATACAAATCCAATAACAGCCCCAGTTTCGACCATTATCTCCTAGTTTCAAAACCAGGCCATGGCACTTCCATTTGCATCTGCTATACCTCCTTCTCAGTCCACCTGCACCTGTGACATCTCAGCTCAAAATCAATCAACACCACTCTACAGCCTCACATTCATTGATTTTCTCGCGCGAAACCACCACCGTAACCACAACCCCCGTGTCATCAATTTCGGCCAAGCACCCACAATCCCGCACTCTCTAGCTCTATGCACATCACGCATCGGCTCACTTTCAACCATTCTCAAACTAGCCAATTCCTCATTGCCTTCAGCTCTGCATTGCAGCACCACCATTTCACAGTACTCTCCATTCATATTGCAACTGCTTCATGACCTTGAGCCACCAACACTGCCATTTCTCATACCATGACAATCACCATCTCCAACTGCCTCAAATCCATTGTCATTCCCATTGCAAATGCACCAGCAACTTAGCTTCCACTGTAATTCCTTCTGACTCCACCTTCACTGAGTTCTCAATCACCTCAAACCCACCAAAGATAATCTCTGCAGCTTGCAATTCACAAACACCAACTCCCGCTACCATTAACTCGACCACCACCGGTTCCATAATCTCAAGACTTCAATTAATTTGCCTCTTTCAACCCCCTCGCAACTCTTGCGATTCAGTTCCACCACTCTTGCCATCCCTCCATCGGCAACTACCATTAAACTTCAATTGAACCTCAGGCACCATTTCATCGCCTCCTAACAACATCAGTTCTTCTTAAATCTCACCAGATTGAACACTCCGAGCTTGCATCAACTTCTTTGTTCTCATTCAACAACAAACTCATTGTTCCTCAACATCACAACCAAACTTTCTCTTCTATTGCAGAGATGAACCCTAATTTCTTCTTCACGTAATCCCGTCTCTCGATTTGACAAGAATCTATCAAAGACCACCTCCAATTCAAACTCAACAATTCAAGCAACAAAGAATTCCCGATTTGATTCATCCACAAAACCCTCAATTTAGTTTCAAACCCACACTTCGTGATTATCAACTTCTCTAATTCACACAGGATCCCCTTTTGGACTTCAAGAACATCTCAACTCGAGAGAACCCTAATTTCTCAATCTGTCTCTTAACAATGGCAAGATCTTCCTTCGATTCAACTACACAAATTGGATCTCCGTTAACTTCTAACCCATCTCCGATTTGCTCTTAATTCGCGTCTTTCAATTTCCGATTTTCTCCAAATTGTTTTCAACCGCAGATCAGCCGCTTTTCTTTGTCGGAAGAAGACACAATTTAGGGTTATACGGTTTAGAGGTACACCCAGGGATAGGACCACCCCAATTTGGGTGCTAACAACTCACACATCTGGATAAGGGCTACCCAAATTGGTATCCCCTTAACCAATGCTAGTCTTTGTTTAGTGCTCTTCCAAATAGAGTCGCCTTTAACGCTGGTTCGGCTCCCGATAATATTTGCCCCCTGAAAAGACAATTCTGCCCTTTTCGCTCCAAATGAGTAGTTTCTCCTTCTTTTCCTCCATGCGACTCCAAAGCACCTAAAAAACTCAAATTCACACATAATTCACACGAAAAATAGCAAAGAAAGCATAAATACTAGATAGTAAATACGGTGTATTCTACACCTATCAAATTCCCCACACTTAGACTTTGCTAGTCCTCGAGCAAATCAAACAAAATAAAAATAAAAATACAACAACTCCGTGACGTCGAGGCTACGGTTAATTTTAGCATAAATAACAATCCTTTAAACCCCTAGGTGTCCCTAGTGGACGAGTTATAGTCTCGTGAAGGTTTACTAGAGATATACCTACAAAACCTATATTTCCAACTCCGTCTATTTGTGACAAATCAATGAACGAATCTAAATTGACTACAGAGGAGGTACCTTGCAAATTCAATTCATATATTAGTAAATAAACTCTAATTAGATAGTTGAACAAGCCACAATACTTTCTAAACTAACAAACCACATTCACAATGAAAAGATTAAGAAGATGGATAAAGATGTAGATGTTGGCGAATATTCACAAGTGATCGATGTTTCCCATATCCGTCAAGGTCATCACAAGATGAACCTAATCCTATTGGATTGAGCTGTTGGTCTTGAATGCTACATCAAATCAATTGGCATATACAAGGGAACCAAGAGTGACTTTATTCAACACAATAATAATTTCTTCTCTTTTTTTTTTATATGATTGGATCAAACTGGATCCAATTTCTCTTTTTTTTAAAGACGGCATGATTAGATCTTTTAGATCCAAGCGCATGATTCTTGTCAGCAAGTACATGATAGTTGCCTTGGATCCTGTATTCCACGCTTGTTTAGGCGACGGAGACAGGGACTACGTTTCACACATACTTTATTCCCAAGTGTCATTCTTTATTCCGTTTTTGGTCTAATTGGTCGGTCTCTTTTTTTTTTCATATATTTTTTTCTTTTTTTTTTTCTTTTTTTTTTAGTAACTCAATCACTCTAATTCATCCTAGCAGTAATAACACGTCGATGTTTAGTGACCCACCAAAACACTTAGAGAACAATAGATAAATATGGAAAAATAAAAATAGAATGCGATATGGTGAAATTCCGAGATATGGTAACAACTATCATGTTAATTGTGATTTCTGAGCTATGTTCGTCCCTTTTAGTTAATCGGTTCCTCAACTCCTGCACTCAAAATGGTTCCATCCACTAATGGTGTCATCCTAAAGGCACAAGTTTCTAGATTTCGGAGTTCAAAAAGCATAATTTTTTTCTTGGTTTTCTATTTTTCTGATTTTTTTTTAAAGGCATACCCATACTTAAACTTTACATTGTCCTCAATGTAAAATTGAATCGTCCAAAGAAGGTTCAAGGTGGGAAATTCCGCAAATGATATGCAAAAACAAGAAAATAAAGATAAAAGCAAATGCATAAAAATAAAAAGATAAGGATAAAGATACAAAACCGTGGGTTGCCTCCCACTAAGCGCTTGTTTTAAAGTCGACGGCCCGACTTAGCTTCTTGTAAGATTCATTCCCCATACACCAATAATCTGAAAAGTTGGGGATCCACCCATGGCACCTGTTTTCCAAACACTAGCTTCGCACAAATATTAGTAATATAGAGCAAAAACGAAGCTATGAACCGATAAAAGTTTCCCCCACACTTATTCTTGTCCACACATGGAAGTGTATAAAGAATATAGAAGTCGGGAACTCCCACGGTTTCTTGGTCCAAAACCTGCATAGTATGAGAATCAAGTATCTCTAATGGCGGATATCGAGATATAAAATCATTCAACAATATTTTTGAAGCACATAGATTCAAACCAATAAGAGGTAAAGGAGAAGAATCAATATGCAAAGGGTTAGACAAACCTTGCACAATCTCTTTTATCACGGAATCCTCTTCATCCTTGAAAACTCAAGTGAATAATTCACCCTCTTTTATATCATGGTCCTCTATCAAACCTTGCAACCATTCTTCGTCCGTTTCGCCTTAACCAAAGTCTCGACATAAACATCATCATTACAATCATATGCAAGCTCAATTGGGTCTTCCACAATATTGGTCATAACGGTCTCATTCTCAACATATTCCTCCGTTTTGTAAGGCACATACTCTTTTGCGAATGCAATATTGTCCATAAGAAATTTCTTTAGAACACTCCATGCATCATCCTCAAGCTCTACCTTTTGAATAGGTTCTTGATCGTTATAAAGATCAATGCTCGAGTAATCTACACTAGTGTCATCATATTCCTTTTCAACTTCACCTTGATCGCAAAAAGACTCCATTGTACACTCCTCGGGGATGTCACCATAAATTGGTTCAAGCGATGTATTTTCATAATAATCATCACTATCATAGTCAACATAATCTTGTTCCTCGCTGAATTTAGTGTTGCTAATCTCTAACTCATCCTTTTGAATAGGTGAATGATCATTATTACGATCAAGAGTTGAGTTAACTACACAAATATCAACAAAGTCCCCAAAGGTTCGCCTTTTTCAACATAATTATTCATTTCCTCCTTGTATTCTTCAATGCCTTGTCTTAAAGTGGAAACACCTTTTTGAAGCTCTTGGAGTGTTCCATCCATATTCTGAATATAGTGTTCCATTTGTTTGTAAAGCTCATTCGACAAAGAAAAAGTAGAATTACTTACTTCATTATTGTTAGGCCAATTATATTCCCTTTGAATGGGTGAATGATCATAACTACGATCAGAAATTGGGCCATACATACTATGAGCACATTCGGTCGATGAAACTGGTTCCACGCTGGGTTGTCCACAAATTGACTCCATGCTGGCCATAAATTGTTGCATTTCATCTACCAAACTAGAGGAAAAATTGATAGGAGCACAAGTATCATCCCCTCTTTGTGGTTGCTCACTTACATACCCACCGTAAGAAGGTTGGAATGTATGAGAGTAACTAAAAGGGTACATGGAGTATGGATCATAACCAAAGGATTGATTTTGATTGTACTCCCCGTAAGGGTGATAGTTTTCATGTTGTTGAGGTTGAAAGCCGTATTGATTGCTCCAATATGCTCCGTCCATAGAAATTGGTACCGAAACGAGATTCTCAAAACTCAATAAGAACCAAAGAATAAGAAAAAAATAAAACAAAACTAAAACAAAAATAAGAAACCAAAAACAATTAACAACCGCTTGCCTCCCAAGAACGGCGCCAAAATTTGACCCGTGGTCGTAAGCGTCAAAAATAAATTACACTTTCTTACTACTCAAAATATAAATATAGCAAGGGCAAGAAAGGATCGATCCCACAGAGAGGTCTAGGTTGTCAATATGTTATGGTCTCCTATATAAAACACCGAGGATTTTCAGATTTTTATAAACGGAAATAAATAAAAGCAAAACAAATAAAAGTAAACACGCAAATCAATGATGTGAAAATATTGGATAAAGGTTTCATCTTCAATTGTAAACAAGTTTATGAATATATGAATAGAATTCGTATTTAATCTCGCTATCATCAAAAGCCTTAGAATACCTTATTGCAAGAATACTCCGTAATTTCCCAATTCATCAACACACACATTGTAATTGCATATGTGAATTCTACCTAAAGAATAACCTAACGCCTTGCGCTAATCAAGTTCAATTCCTAGGAGCATTAAGTTTCAGAAATAGGCTAATCAATGCAATTGTAATACATTGCGCAAACAATTCGAACAAAGGTCAATTTCTACATATGACTACAAGGATGTATCACTACAACCTAGAATCATATCATGCTACCTTATTCAAGGTTATCGCTCGATGAAAACCCTAAAATAGCTATAGATATGGATGTGATTTCAATCAATTCTAGACTTAACTAAACAAACATTCAATCATATTGCAATACATCAATCATGCAATTATTATAACCCGTAGAAATCATACGATAATATTGAGAGGAAACTAATTCATAAAATTCATAACTTGGTTGCAATATCCAACTACATCTTCAACCAATAATAAAAACTTAGTTACTTGTGTTTTTGGAAATCATCATAGAAAGTTTAGAAGAACCTATCATGTGAAACCCTAGAAAACAAGTAGAAGTCTCCCTAATGGAGATATATCTAGGTTTGAGAAAGACTTTTCTATTTATATGTTTCTTCAATTCCAATTTAGGTCAAACCTTCTCAAAACCCATCTCCAAGTGGTCCACCAGGCCCATGTGTGAAAATAAATCACTGGAAATTTTGGGTCCAAAACTGGTCGCCGAATTTGCTGACGTCATCGCCGGAATCCGGTCACCAGCCGCCGGAACCCGTCACCGGAAGTTGTCTCCAGCTACCTGAACTCGCCTCCGGCTACTTGAAACTGTCACAAGAGAAACTTCCAGCACTCAACTCTCCTTCTCTGCAGTTCATACACTCATAATTCAAAGCAAACTCACAATTCTTGCAGCAAACGCCCCAAAAGCGCTGAACCGTAGCTCATATGTCCGGCCGTCGACTCTTGCATCCAACACATACCCCCTTCATGATTGAAAATATTATGATCCCCACTTTCGGTTCGAAACTGATAAACGGAACTAGTACCACCAGCTCACCATTCTCACTCCGTTTTCGCACTGCAGCTACAATCTTGTTCAGGCACTGTCAAATCCTTGTAATTCCATCACCAGCACAACCACCTGCCTTATGTGCTTACAAGCTTCACCTGCAATGCTACTCGCAATTCCCTACAGCATGGACCAACACAATCTCAAATTCATTGCAACACTTCTTCACAAAATGGCTGAGGGCTATTCCACCTCCAACCGCAAAATGCTAATCGGTTTCCTTGCATATCCTCACTTCAGTTCTTTGTTCTGCACTGCAATTCAATTCCATTGCACCAGAACCACCACCTGTAATGCAGCATCCTGTATATTCATAAACAAGCATACACATTCAACTCCATTTCCCTTCTCTGCCATAACCAATAGCACATTCTATAATTTTGCTCAACGTCTGCAATCAAAACTTGTAATTCCATTTTGTGAATTCTACTCCAACTTGCCCTGCAAAATACAAATCCAATAACAGCCCCAGTTTCGACCATTATCTCCCAGTTTCAAAACCAGGCCATGGCACTTCCATTTGCATCTGTGACATCTCAGCTCAAAATCAATCAACACCACTCTACAGCCTCACATTCATTGATTTTCTGGCAGTAAACCACCACTAGAACCACAACCCCTGTGTCATCAATTTCGGCCAAGCACCCACAACAGTCCTGTACTCTCTAGCTCTATGCACCTGTCACTGCATCAGCTCACTTTCCACCATTCTCAAACCAGCCAATTCCTCATTGCCTTCAGCCGCATTGCAAAGCACCACCATTTCACAGTACTCTCCATTCATATTGCAACTGCTTCATGACCTTGAGCCACCAACACTGCCATTTCTCATACCATGACAATCACCATCTCCAACTGCCTCAAATCCATTGTCATTCCCATTGCAGCTGCACCAGCAACTTAGCTTCCCTGTAATTCCTTCTTGACTCCACCTTCACTGAGTTCTCAATCACCTCAAACCCACCAGCATAATCTGCAGTTGCAATTCACAGAAACACCAGCTCCTGCTACCATTAACTCGACCACCACCAGTTCCATAATCTCAAGACTTCAATTCAGCTGCCTCTTTCAACCCCTGCAACTCTTGCAGTTCAGTTCCACCAGCTCTTGCCATCCCTCCATCGGCAACTACCATTAAACTGCAGTTGAACCTCAGGCACCATTTCACTGCCTCCTAACAACATCAGTTCTTCTGCTAAATCTCACAGATTGAACACCTGAGCTTGCATCAACTTCTTTGTTCTCATTCAACAACAAACTCATTGTTCCCTCAACATCACAACCAGCTTCTCTTCTATTGCAGAGATGAACCCTAATTTCTTCTTCACAGAATCCCGTCTCTCGATTTGACAGTAGCTATCAGCACCACCTCCAATTCAAACTCAACAATTCAAGCAACAGCAATTCCCGATTTGATTCATCCACAAAACCTCAATTTCGTTTCAAACCCACACTTCGTGATTATCAACTTCTCTAATTCACACAGCAGATCCCCTTTTGGACTTCAAGAACATCTCAACTCGTAGAAAACCCTAATTTCTCAACTGTCTCAGAACAATGGCAAGATCTTCCTTCGATTCAACTACATAGCTCGGATCTCCGTTAACTTCTAACCCATCTCCGATTTGCTCTTAATTCGCGTCTTCAATTTCCGATTTTCCAAATTGTTTTCAACAGCAGCTAGCCGCTTTTCTTTGTCGGAAGAAGACACAATTTAGGGTTATACGGTTTGGGGTACACCCCAGGGATAGGACCACCCCAGGTTTGGGTGCTAACAACTCACACATCTGGATAAGGGCTACCCAAATTGGTATCCCCTTAACCAATGCTAGTCTTTGTTTAGTGCTCTTCCAAATAGAGTCGCCCCTTAACGCTGGTTCGGCTCCCGATAATATTTTCCCCTGAAAAGACAATTCTGCCCTTTCCGCTCCAAATGAGTAGTTTCTCCTTCTTTTCCTCCATGCGACTCCAAAGCACCTAAAAAACTCAAATTCACACATAATTCACACGAAAAATAGCAAAGAAAGCATAAATACTAGATAGTAAATACGGTGTATTCTACACCTATCAGTCAACTCGAGCAACGACATGTAAATATGTCAATGTGAAATGAGCATCTGCAAAACAAATTAAAAGAAATTACATCTCCCGGTCATTGATAGACAGGACAGAAATAATATAGGTGATTGTGCAGGACCAACATAGAGATGGAACCACAATTGTACTCCTTTTCCCCCTATATCCACTCATTTTCTCCCCAAAGCAGTTCCCACAAACCTCATTTGATGCAATTGATTAGTGACTTACATGTATCTTCTTCTCCTAGCCTACATAAGACCTCTTTACCCAAACACGAATATAATGCACCTAAGTTGCTCGATGGAGAAAAATCACGGATTGTAAAATAAATCTAGCTGCGATCCATGCCATTTGGACATTGTTCTCTCAATTTATTCCAGTTCTCTTGGTTCTCGTTTGATGCAATTGGCTAGTAACCTAGAAGAACTTTTTTTTCCTGGTCAATAAAAAGTTTTTATTAGACAGACATCGTAATTTATTTCTTTCTCATTCCGGGGTACTCATAATTTTATAAAGGTTAGTGATTATACGATAAGATAGATCTATGAGATAAAGCGTTTCTTCATCGCCGTTTTCAATTGGGGGAGCTCAACAACTTCAATTGATTAGTGAAGGTTAGTGATTATAATTAGAGGTAAAGGTTAGTGATTATAATCATTGATTGGGGGAGCTCAACAACTTCAATTGTTAGATCATGTACATATGCAACAAAGTAGTGAAACAACATTAGGCGGCTCTGTTCCTCTATTGATAATTTTATAAAAAATGCATTTCGTGTCTCATGATATGTATGTTTTACACCACTTGTTTTCGTCCTTTGCCTGGTATAACATAGAATTTAGACCTGGCATGTTCTCCAAAAAAAACCCATCGGAATTGTGTTAAGAAATTGCATATTTTCCATCGCAAAACCTTGTTTTCTTGTTCTACACTCTCTTTTCTCATACAAAATATTACAAAAATTCTTGATTTGTGATTTTAGAATATACTCAAAGTATGACATTAATATTCACTTAAAATTTGTTGCAGTCTCTTTAACTTTCTCCATTTAAACTTATCAATCATACATAATTTATTGCTTCCCAGGAAGATGAAGCCAATATAAAAATGTTAGGCTCTTCGTTATGCACAAATTATTGTTAAATGCCACACAACTTTGGGTGTTCTGATATATCCCGTATTAACGCACTGTGGTTTCTCACCACGTTCACCAATATCAATTTATGAGCGATTATCACCTTTAAATATATACATTTATACTATAATACCCAAAGTCAAAGTTGTAGACAAATGTCTTTCCCGTCCCTCGCACTACCATTTAGAAAGAATTTAGACCCGTCTCTTCGCTCCATAGAATCATCACATCGATTTATAAGCCGCAAGCTTCTCCTCATTCAAGTTAGCAATATTCTTCTCAAGCTGTTCCTCATCTATTTCTGCCCGAATTTGCTTATGCTCGCATATGTAACGGTTTCCATAAACATTATACCAATCAATCTCAGACTTAGGTATCGAGCAGAAATGCGCCATCTCCTTCCCTCCCTCACGGAACAATTTATCAATCGGGTAAAGTCCATAGTCTTCAATCTTCTCATCTGTTGGTTCTAGGATGCAATACTTTCTTTTAATAACGTGATGTAAATCATCGCAGATATGCATCTTGAATTCTTTCCATAACAATTCTGGTTCAGCTGGATTTCCATCTGATAGAATTATCTTAAAGAGGTTTCTCATCTGGCTTCCTACCTGAACAATTGATGACTCCTCAAATAATTTAATCGATTCACCGTCGCTTCTCTAATAACCAAAGTTCAACGCATGCTTTTTTGTAGGTTGGATGTAGCACGCCATTCACAGTCCTCAGATGTTCGAACGACCTGGCGCCCGCCACAACAATCAATAACAATCTCAAGTAGAACAATTCAATGCCGTTCGAGACAAAGTACATCCTAGCTATCGCAAAATCGTTGTTTCCTTACTTCCCATCTACATTTATCCGTTTTCCACACCATATGTCATGAAATTCTTGATACGTGTATGCAGGGGCATCGATTCTCATCATAGTACTCAAAGTATGCCATCAAAAGATATATTTATAATTCTCACCGTATGTGTCACTCCTTCCTATTGATGCTTGATTCATACACAATTCTGCATACCTTTAAGGGGTATTGCCAACCTTTCCATGTGGGGCATTTCTTTGTGCATACGGTACCCAAACAGGATGCCAAACGACTGGGGGACCTATGTACCTTGCGTCAATGTATATTTGTATCTCATCAAATTTGATCCAACTACGAATGTTGTTTTGTCATACCCCTTGTATATGTACTTGTTGATGTACTTGATGCCCTTATCCCGAAGACATACCTCGACGTTTATATGGCAATTGAACATCCTCAGCAAATGCGGGTTGTAAGGTACAACGTCAGTGTTGGTTGCCTTACGCCCACCGCGAATAACCCACCTATACGCCGTTATTCCTGCGACGATAAACCGGATACCCACCTCCGTCCAAGCAAGTCGTATCGTTATAGCTCTTTGGATAATGTTTGGTGCATTTTCCTTTTTTCATGCAAGGCGATTCTCTATTCCTATCACCACAGGGTCCGTGGACCATGCATTTTCTAACCGTCTCAAACAAAACCGGGTCACTCTGCTCGGTATACACATACCCGACCACATCCCCAAACACCTTCTTTTCAACTATCTTATCCATCAACGCCTTTATTTTCATCTCAAATACTTGCGCGACTAAATCTGGACGGTCAGATGCAGTCTGGTGAGTATAAATTGCTTAGTAATCACAATGGAGCCTCCTTAGCAGAATACGGGATGCATCGATAGCAAAATATACACATAGCTCAACCATATACACTTACTTATCAACCTGGGAACTCTATGACAATGAATGGCCATCAATAAAAACAATCTTTTGCTTACTTACTGGATGCAGCTCTTTCAATTACATTCAAGGTTGTCTTTTAAAGAGTGAAATTAATCACCGAAATTATTAGCTCGCAACATTAAAACTATGGTAGTGAATTAGGTGAATAATACAAATAATTCTCATAGACGGAATCAAACATTAAATCCAGACACACCAACTTTGTCATTCCTATGGTAAACCTACGATTTTGAGATACATCCCACATGAAAGAGCTATCAATCTAAGGAACCGAGACCCAAAAATTCATGCGACGAAAGTTAAATCTTAATTTATCCATTTCTAGTAAAAAGTGCTAAACCTCAAAGTATATTTCCTGATTTCTCTAAGATATACGAAACCAAACCTGAACAAACGAAAATTAAATCTTTATCTCTGAACTCGCACCTATTCACAAAACTGCCCTGTTTAGGAAACCGCATAGCTATCCCCGCAAGGATCGCCCCCGTTTCGTGATTTTTTGATTTTCATAAGCCGTAGCTTTCACTTAGTGGTCTATGTCTCGTTTCTTAAGATGGCGAACCATGTGCAATCCGAGGGAGTCGAACCCACAATTACATGGTGAAAACCATGTGCTCTCGCCATTTGAGCTAAGAAAGCGAATACAATGCGTTTACGCTCATATCAGGTGAAAGAAGTCGTAGTCTGGTATAGTAAATGCACATATTGTAAAATTCCATTTTTGATACCACATATAATGTTTTTAGTTATTCACACTATCTTAGGACCATCACGTTATCATGGCCTAAACTCATTTGCATTAAATTCAGTTATATTCGGATGTGAGTAAGTTTTGTGACGTAATATGTTTTCAGATACTGTAATGAATGTTAACTGACCCTATATAAACATTTCGAAAAGAGAAACCACATAGATATCTCATTACAGCTGCTTACTAAAAGGAGACATCACTGAGCAAGAAGGACCTTCAGAAAAATCACAACACTTTCAAATGAGTAAACCAATCACATAACATTCTATATAAAATAAAACATTGTCTCCAAAACTCGAAAACTTACTAACATAAACATACAAACAACACTAAGCGAGCAGAAACAAATACGTCGTCTACTTTTATCTTTTATGGTTACAAATTACATAAAACAAATCATGAACATCCGCATTCATAACATTAATAGAATACCTCAATAATATATGAATTTTAGGACAGAAAAACGAAACAAACTATACGATAATCTAAACAATTTAAGGTCCTTCTGAGTTCCCCTATACGTACCTAAAGTAAACTTAGTATTCCCATACGATTAGTAGATCTTTCACGATCTAAGAAACTATACGACAATCTAAACAATTCTTCTGAGTTTTCCGATACGATAATCTAGTTGTCAAGAGCATTTAAGAAATTTAACGATAATCCAAACAATTAAGGCCCTTGGTGGTGATACTAATTGTTAAGGTCCTTAAAATTTTAATTTTGCAGCTTATCCCCTGTACGATAAAAATTTATTCCATCTGGTCTGGTTTGAACTAATATTAAGTAATTGTTAAGGTAGAAATGAACAATAACAACAAAGCATATAGACCCGAACTGAATCAGCATTCCTAAATAGAAATCCCATCAACCGAACAACCCCTAATTAGTATTCCTTTACATAATCAATTGCTACAATAATTAGTATATATGTGGTTATCCCATATGGTCTTATTTGAATTAGCATTGCTTACCAAGAACGAACAATAACAATAAAGCACCCATACGATGAAAATTCACCTGCATAACTCATTTCGTTTGTTTTCGGCTTCACAACAAAGAATTGCCTGAGATCACGATCTATATTGAAACCCAAGACGGTAAATGTAAACATATCTTATCCGGTCCATACTCATCAAGATCATATCCATGTAACTGGTGCCATGCCATTATATCCAGCTGCGTCACTCATCACCGCTTACATCTTCGTAATCTGCAAGCCTCTTAACAGGTAAGAATTTATCGTACAAATGTATACACCTTCACATTTAAAACTGATTGAGTTCATTTGATACAACAATAATGCAAATATGCACGAATTTCAAACACAATAGTAACCCTCATGTTTTCTATAAATTAATAGCTTATGTTCGGATAAAGAAGAGAACCGAATAGAATCAAATAATAAGGGAATCAAAATTAAGTTTTGATATTAACCTTTTTAGATTTTGCTACTTTGGTTGTGCAACCCATGTTGGCCTAAACCGAAATGGTGCATGTTGTTGTTGTTCCTTGTGATGCACATAATTGACCAACTCTTGCCTATATAATGAGTAATGTAAATTCAGTATTTATTGGACATTGGCATACCCTGATCCCATCAGTAAGTTGCATTCCCTGCAAAAAAGACTGGGCATAAAGTTAAGATTTCAATCTTCGTTTACATCGAATTCAAACCTAAAAGAACCTTACAGATAAAAAAAAATTCTAGAGTTTTAACCTTCTTCTTTTCCTTCGATACAACCCCGCTTCCAAATTTTCGCAACAAAAACGTAATCTATTATTTAAAAACAATCAAATCAAGAAGACTAATTCACAAAAAATTCAATAGAAACAAATATGAGAAACAAAACCCCTCAAGGGAGCCGTGAGGCTACTGAAAGGCATAAAACTGCTAGAAAAACCATTTAAATTTCGATAACAATTGCATCCCATGTACTATTGAAAGTTAACTTCTGGACATCATGCAAGAAAAGGGTAGAAAAAAGTTGCTTGGTCAACAAATCAGTTAGATTCAAAGGAATACTAATTAGTTTCTTTGGGTTGCAGAGAAGAATGGAATAGCAGTCTTCTAAAACCCATCGAAAAGCAGTATCCTGATCAAATTTGGGCAGCCGGTCAGTATCCTCACACAAAATTTTAGTCGTCCGGTAATGATCTGGGTGGTGTTTAGGTAATCGTGGTATAGTAGTCAGGACCTACCGCCTCGCGTTGGGTTAGAATTTCTCGAGTCAAATATAGTCCCAACTATAAAATTAACCGTGATTAGGTTGAAATGTAGATGGTCGAACCTATAAGGAAGATCCCGATGTCTTGTTTGGCATGATCAAATTTGGTCAACCTGTTAGGTGTAGTCGCACAAAATTTTAGTCGTCCCGGAATGATTGGGCGGTGTTTAGTAATATTGTCATAGTAGTCAAGTGCAAGACCTGGCCGTGTCTTAGAATTTCTAGAAGTAAATATAATCCTCACTTTAAAATTATCCGTGATTAGGTTGGAATCGAGAAGGTGAAACCTATAAGGAAGATGCCGATGTCTTGTTGGCCTGATCAAATTTGGTCAGCCGTGGCAGTAAAGCATTTCCCAATGTTTTATTAGTCGGGTCAAATTAGCTGCGGCTACTATGGGTTAATAAGTTTACAGTTAAATTATTCCCCACATTAAAATTAGCCGGAGGCGTAGGAATCCGTTAAAGATTAAAATATTATACTAATTATGAAAGAAAATTAGTTATTTTAGTGCTAGACAAAATTACCCATTTACAGTATAACTTCTATAAAGTAATACTCGATAATATAATATTATCTTTAAAATAATAAAATTTTCTAATCCCGACTCGGGCCCTTAGTGCTAAAATAATAAATTCGATAAAATCATAAAATAATACATTTCAAAAATTTCTCTTAAGCATTAATAGGTCCCAAATAATATATAAAATAATAACGCTACTTTAAAAATAATAAATAAATTTCATACATGTTAAATTTTCTCCAAATATGATCCAATATTTATTTGATTTTCTTAAAACTTCAAATCAAGTTGTATTCTTATTACAATTAGTCAATAATATTAGATCTCAACAAAATTATTCGATATTATATTTACGATCTACAATTATTATTTAACCTCCAAGCCAGTAATTATCCTATATAATAATAATATATTATTTAACTATAAAATAATAATTTATTATATTATCGATAATATAATATCTCTTTAAAATAATAAATTTTCTTGGTCCCAAGCCTATTATTTTATAGAAGTTATACTGTAATATGTTCTCAAGATGCGTGGCTTTATTAGCCTTTGATCCATGATTCTAGTTATATTAGGAAACCAACATTTATCCTCACCATCTCTAGACATCTACAAAATTACCCATTTTGTGCTGCAAGCCAATTGAAATTGCTATAATTAAGTGCATGAGGTCACAAATGTACGTATTGTTATAAACGTGTAATTATGTTAAGAAAATCTAGGGTAAATCTCGTTTATTACTGGGATGCCCTTGTGTCTAGCCCTATAAATAGAGGCTCTAATGTTTGTCTATAGTACACATATCAATGGAATTCTCTATGCTTCTTCTCCCTGTTTTTTGTCTCCTTCTCCTTTTACAAGACGTTATCATGCACGTTGCTCTACCAACTGAGCCATGAAAACGGAGAACGATCCTCTACAACTTAACCTTCTCTCTTGATTTAATTTATTTTACTTTGATTTATTAGAAAAGGAAAAAATTCTAATGGTGTTTCTGTTGGCTTTATCATAGGTCTTTGGAATCTTTGAACATGAGCAGCCATAAAGAAACGGCGTTATGAACAACATAGCTCAACAAACAACATGTTTACAAGTTTATTAAGTTTTTGTTTGACCCGAATAAAACAGAACATCTTTTACTCTTAATATAAAATTATATCCAACAAGATTGTGTGGATCAATGGATGAATAAAGGAGGTGTTTCTTTTACCTGTTTACACATCAACCTCTATTTCTTTCTTATGGATTTTGTATATCCTCTCAATACCAATTACGAGAGTATTCTCGAAGTTTTTATTTTTTTTGGGTGCAATTAAAATCCATTGATTAGTCCTAAAAGACATAATCTATATTTATGGGATATCGGTGATCAACTATATTAAAAAGTTTGATTTCCTTTTTTATTTAATCCTTATATATATAGAGAAAAAGAAAAAAAAAATCATCGAAAGATGGTTTGCAGTTTCTATTCCTTTAATGAAACTGTAATCACCAAAAATTGGTGTCATCGCGATTTAGCTACCTTTACTCGTATTTAATCACATGCATGGTTGAAAACCTATGGCCAATTAAATTTGGTATCATTGTCCTCTATACAAGGATCATGTGATTTTTCTATATGATTTCGTCGTTTTCTTTTTACAAGAAACCATCTCGTTAACCACAAAGTGGATTTTTCCAATGCGATGGATCAAACGACAATATTTTTTATATTTTGTCAATTGAATTTGTAATTGTACAAACCAATTGATATTGGTTTTTCCCATTTTTTTATATAAGGGATGTAAAAATTGGCATTCCAAGAACTTTTTAGCCACTTGGTTTTTGATTTCTATTCACCAAAGGAAATCTTTATCAACCAAATACCAATAAAACGGAATTGTTGCATTCTTGTTGGATATTTTTGCAATTTTAATTTTCTTCGTGTAATTATCTCCAAATTTTAGGATTGTTCCAATTGGAATTAGAATATAATTGGACACTAAGATCAATGGGTGCGTACCCAGCTTGTTATCCAATATCATTAGTCCTTGTAGTGACTATATATATTGATCTTGATTGTTTTTTTTTTTTTTTTTTTGATAAATAGAGTGTCCAATAACTTCAATCTAAACCATTATCTCGTTGGCCCTCGAGGTCACGAAATTGGATATTTTATTTCAATATTTTGCTTGTAACCAATAAAATCCATGGTTGATTTTTAATTTGTATGAACTACAATTTTTGGACATTTTTTTTTATGGCTTTTGAAGTCAATATATCCTGTCCAACGTGGTTTTCTTAAAATCCGGTAAATCATCATAAGTATATGTCTCGAATTAATCGGATAATACTTTATAAAACTTGTATATGAATGAAAATATTTACGCCATAATTAAGGAGAGATTATGCACTACTGTGACGTTGGTTTTCATTAACTTAAAAGTTATATAAATATCTTCCCATCACAATCAATTTGATTTAGGCTGTCATTATATGATTGGCGTGAAATTTCTCATTTTGCTTTTATATAAGCTTTTGCCTCTTAAGAGGAAATCCAGGTCACATCTAGCAGATACGTAGTGTTCTATAAGAGGCTACGGTAATGCTCCAAATTGAGTGTACAATTCACATTCTCAATTATAATATCTTCTCACTTGAATATGAGGAGATTATAATGCCCATTTGACGCCGGTACCGTATTGATTGAATTTTACAAGATATGCATACATTTGAGAATTATGTGGGATTATAATAAGCTAATATGATTGTCGATTATTCTGACAGCTACTAAAATAATAAAAAATGGTGGTTGTTAACCCCTCTCAGAGAAATATCGACATATGTGATTGATTGGCATAAATCCAAATTAGGTTGGATTAATTTCGATTGACGCAGCTTTGGATCCAAACTTAACACCTTTAAACATGCCAAGCCTATTAATTACAAGTTATTGTAGTCAATTGCGCCTTTATACGAGAAATTCCTTCGTTGTAAAAACGATCTGAGGGTTTTATTTTTTCTCAAACCCTAGGATTGGTTCAATAATTGTTCTCTTTTACATGATGCCTTTGGGCGTGGTAGTCCTTGAAGGACTCATCGTGTTGGGAACATATTTAATTTTTTTAATCTTGTAGGATTGAAATTATATTTAGACAGCCACCGACTTCGATTATGTCGGGATTAACAATAACTTTTTTTTGTGTGTGTTTTTAGAAATTTGGTAAACAAAATCCGATGAATTATAGGTCTCTGAGTCCTTAAAACACAAAAATCCACGCTTTAGCAAAGATAAGTTCTATTTTTCTTTTCTTTCTTAAATCTGCGCTAATTATGCTAGCTTAAAACTCGTCTTTGAGATAGACTAGAGTTATTATTTTGATGCTTGGTTTTTTTGTAAAACTCATATAGTTTGGTTAGCATCCATAAAACGTCAAAAGTTGTACTCTTTTCCCTTCATTTCAGGTTTTGTCCCATGTGGTTTTCCTGACAAGGTTTTAACGAGTCAACATCTCGTAGACGTTTAAATTTCTTTCAAGAATGTTGATATTTGTGCTCTTTTTCCTTCACCCATATTTTTTTTCCCATTGGGTTTTACTGGCAAGGTTTTAGTGAGACAATTTAATTCAACATGGTGGTCATCCAAGGGGGAGTTGTATCAATTTTTGCTTATTTGGTGGATTCGCACCATTAACTAGGTCATTTTGTTTTGTTAGAACACATCAACATAACCATCTCCTATGAATTTGGATATCATTTTGATCCATATATGGTATGATCACAAACTTTACTCACCTTTGGTACTATAACTGCATATCGGCACTTTGTTGAAGAGACTAGATCAACTATTTCTGCAAATCATCTCCAAGAATCTATCAACCCAAGACACAAGTCGTCAATGTATTTAAAGAAGCATGGAGACTCGAGAAAATTACTGTTAGAAGACTTACACAAAAGAAGACTTAATCAAGTAGAAATTTTCTTCACGAAGGAACAAGAGTCTTCTGCATTCAAGAAATACGTTCAACAAAATGGGAAGTTGTGATCTAAAGATTCGTAAGCCAATATTTAAATCAAGTACTCATCGAAAGCATCATCATCAAAGGTGCATTTATTTCACGTATCGCTTTCTGTCTTTTCCTTTGTCAAGGTTTTGTCCTTACCGGCTTTCCTTGTTGGTTTAACGAGGCAACATTTGTGTGTCCAACACCGTTTCAAGTCTTTTATATGCTTAGGCAATTTCAGGTTTTTCTTTTGAGTTTTCCTAGTACGTTTCTACTAGCTTAGACACAATGTCATCGTGGGGAGTGTTATAAACGTAATTATGTTAAGAATATCTAGGGTAAACTTGTGATATCATGTATGCCTCTGTGTCTAGCCCTATAAATAGAGGCTCTAATGTTTGTCTATAGTACACATATCAATGGAATTCTCTATGCTTATTCTCCCTATTTTTTGTCTCCTTCTCCTTTTACAAGACGTACGTAATAATACTGGGCTTCCCAATCTCGAAGAGACTTATCATCACTTAACATAAAAAATATCTAGTTGTATCATGATAGTATTCATCTCCCCAAATGCTGATACTCTTGTATAATAGGCCCGAGTTCATATGCACCTTTCTGCATCTTATCATTCCTTCCAGCTAGTAAAATATTCTTTTATGATCGCTCGGGATTTTTTATTTTATTTAACCACATATGGTAACTTGAGATCACGCTGCTGTTTGGCATCCCAATACAAAACTTAGTCCCATCATTACCATATCGATACATCATCATGAACTACCGCCCATGCCCTATAAATGTCCTCGACACCGGAAGAATTGTGAACATCAAAGTCCTTTGGGAGCTTTAGCATCAGCGATCTTTCTTTATCGGGAAAGGATTAGATTTTTCCACAGCCTAGTATCGAAAACCGTTTGTGATGTACCGCTTCACTCCATTGACAATGGATGAACTACATGAGGTGCCCGCCTAGCCTCCACGGACAACCTATGTTTGTATTCCTCATCCAAAAAATCAGGTCATACATTTGCGTTTTTGCCTCGAGGATTCCATACCAGCACTGCAACATAGCAAAGAAAAAATTAATTGATATGGTTGTTTTCTTTTATTTAGCTACATCAATATTCAAGAATTACAATTTAGTAGGTGCACCTAACATAATCATTATCCCTATTTACCACATGAAGCTCTGTAGTATTTCAAGATAAAAATCAAAGCTATACTATAGTCCATAGTTGTTTGTACGGGTGCACATAAACACTTTCGAGTTTAAATCAAGTGGATGTGGTTTGAATGAAGAATGTATTCATTGTCTCCGTGCTTTATAGTTTAATCCATCACTAAATGGTAATGTGGAAGGAGAAAATCATCAAGAATAAGACTCTTAGTATTGATATAAAAGACCATACACAGGTGCTGATGGTGGATTTTTAGTTCGAGGCTAAAATCAGTGAAACCACACCTTATGCTTGCTGACATCACCTCATAAATGGATGGCAGCTGGGCCGAGGCGCGACAAGCATCTTCATTTTTTGCTTCAATCTCACCTAGGAACGGAGCATGTGGCAACAATCCTGGCATTCTATGAATTAAATACCACGAAATTCATCCAGTTTCGGAGCACGTGGCAAACAATCCCATATGTACTCCCCGTGAGTTTGCGAGCAAGATTATTAGTGTACTGCATAACTGCAGCCTTGCATGTTCCCGGCACTCATTACCATAGGTGGCATGACGACCGAAAGTGTTGTTCTCGCAGAGCAACCACGAACTCCAAGCATGTAATAAATTGAAGCATGCCCATTCGAGTAATGTAGATAGGCTACAACTCTCCGGTGTGTTATACTAAGTCCCGAGCTTTGAGCACACAACTCCCGGTGTGTTATACTAGACCGATTGAGGCATACATCTCTCGGTGTGTATATACCAGCCCGATTGAGGCATATTTGAATCGGTTGTCCATATCGCCTCTCGTAGATAACCGGTCCCAACCATCCGAATCTCTCACCAAGACATGATCGGATTGACTTGGATTGGCTCCATAACCCCAAGCGGTATTGGAATATTCACTACCGCCCAGCGCCAGGCTCCTTCGCATGATCGGCCTCCCCCAAAGGGGGCGGCATAGCTTGCCAAACCGGTCCGCGCCCAAAGCAAGTATGGACTGAGAAACTCCTAAGCGGGTTTTACGCATTACATGTGTCGCAAAGCAGTCTCAGCCATCCATTCGGCAGGTGCATAGACGTGAGGGTTTGGATGTGAACTCAAAGGGCCCCAGAGCATTTCAACACAATCACCGTGGGCTCCGCTTACATACAGACGATTCGGCCGGGACCAAGCTATGTGCTGAGTCATCTTGATTCGATGGCGCCCCAAAGCCCGGGTATGACACACGGTCGCAAAGCCTAATTAGGGGTTTGTGCTCGACGATCCACGTAGCGTCCTTTTCTCCCCGCTTTCCGGATGAAGAGGTCCGAGGAATAGACTCAGCGGCTCCCGTAAGTGTCAACGCATGATCACCGCGGCCCTACTCTATTCCACACCTCGATCTGGGCCAAGACCAAACTTGGTTGTACACCTTGATTTGCGCTGCCCAAGCTAGGCGTGGTCACACTTCCCAACCACAGGCCCGAGTCTCGGTGACCGCTCGTAGTGCTACCGCACCAATTGAAAGTGGCTTAGATCACATTTCTATGGGATGATGAAGTATGGTGATACACTATCCCACCGTATGACGCTTTGAGTCGATCTATTTTTCAAGACTCTGGAATTAAGCTTGGCCATATTGGAACGCGCGCTTAAATTGCATGATGCGGTTTTCATGAGACTGCATTTTTGGTAATTGATTCACCACCAACTTCAGCGGACAAATTGAAAGGGCCTGTAGACTTACACTTTTCACGAGACAATGAGATGTGAGCCTACACCGTCATGTCATCTACACACATGCATGATCGCCTCGTCAAAATTGTATCCCAAGCTTGATTCGAAGTCAAGAGAGTGATGCTTGTACACCCTTCAAAAACTCCTAATTCCATCAATTCACAAGGCATTTGTGTTCCCAAAGATCATCTCGTCCGCCCAACTTCAATTTCGCTCTTTGCTATACAACCCCTGTCAGAGTTAACTGTCAGCGAGGCGTCATGAAGCGATCACCACCCTCGTCACTTTACATCACACATCATGATGCAAGATCGTGATAGGTGAATACACACGGCACTTCACAGTATCACTTCTAATAACTTAGTTATTTAATCGAGCATTACATGCTACTTTCTCGTGTCCTACGTATTCACACACTGAGACATCAATCATGTCATAAATCGGGATACATATCAGTATTGGTCTCATGTTTACAAAGGTGGGGTAGCCAGGGTAACGCCGGCCATCACAAGAACGCGTCGTGAAGTCATGGACGGTTAGAGATGACAGAGAGTAGTAAGACTGTCGTAATACTAACATACAACTCACTCCATCACTCCACCTCTACTTCCCACGAGACGGAGTAAGGGGCCTGCAAATGATTTGTATAAATATGTTCTCCTCCCTATTTCCAAATAAATAAGTCAAGACAATGAGGGTGTTGACATAATCGTATTCAAACACGAATCAGCAGGCCACATCCCGTGCCAACAGCCGATACAAGTCATACATAGTTAACACTTATTAATCTCAACACTTGTTCAGCCCCTCCCCAAGATCAACCCATCTCCTCACTTTGTGACCGAACAGTGTCCAACTACTGATTTTTTTGTTTAGGCCGGATTTGCATGCATTGATTAATCTACAAGCACTCTTCAAGTGTAGTATTTGTTTAAGGTTTAGACTCATTTCTCATCCACACACCCTCTAATGAAAAGATGAAATCATTGTAAATAGTTTCTACCCATAAACACTCGGTTGTGTCTTTGTTCTGAACGCTCAACTATCTTTAAGTACCATGGACGCTGATGTTCATACATCCAAAATCATTACTAAGAGCCTAATCAAGGCTCTCGCAGTCTAAGCACAATTCAGTGTAACGCCATATGAGATCTTACCATGTATATACCAACATTACCGTTAATAAAATAAAATAAAAATAGTAGCAAATACTGACCTGCCATCTTCTTTTCAAATTTGATGTTAAACTTAGGTGTTGCCAGCTAATCTAATACGGGATGTAAGTGTGAGGTGGCAATGCAATTATTCTAGCATAACTTGTAAGGGAACATCAGCCGATTTACTCTTCACCGCGCATAAGCTACATTAAATTAATACCCAAAAATGAAAACAGTGGTACGTAATAAGCTAACAAAACCAAAGAACAACATAATCGATTATACCGGCTAAGGTTCATCAACTATTATCTATGTCCTGTGTTCAACTTCTATGCCCACAATTGCATCTCAGGATCCTATACACACAAACTCGCCTCTTCCTAAGTATCTTTCCTTGCAAAATCTTTGATATATTATAAATTTCAACATGACTTGATGTGTTATGGGCAACTTCACCAATCCGCTGGCACCAATTTCCAACATATTCTCCTCCATAACAAAGTGCCGAGAAACAGCTAAAGATAAAGTTTTCACATGTACGCTTTATGCTCCATTTCATATATACTGCATCGTAGCAGCATATAAATTTGTTTATTTAATAATTCATGCTTATCCTGTGGGAGTTGAACCACAACGCTACATGGGAGAGACCATGTGCTCGCCATTTGAGCCGCTTAAGACGGCAATACACTATAATTTCTGTTCAAAGAAATTCAAGAGCCATAAATGTATTTCTTTTGAACAGTGCCCGCGTAAGTCACGAGACGTTATCATCCAAACAACACACAGAGTCTGCAGATACATAAGATGTTTAAAGAAGAGGATACAACTTGTGAACGGAGATCAAAATAAGATGCAAAAACATTTTAAATTGAAATGGGCTTACTTAGTAGCAAAAGGATAAAAACTCATCCCCAGATACCGCAACGCCTCTCATACACTTTTTCTGCTTTCATATTACCTGAATTATCACGCTTGATTTCATTCAAACAACATGTATACTGATATATCAATAAGCATCCTTCATAAAGCTAATATGACCCTTGGCCATAGTTAGTCAAAACTTCACTACCAATTATCAATTATCTCGCTTGGCATTTTAACCTCGGCTATTTATTACGATAGAGGTTGAAGCCACTTCGATTACCACTTCAAACACTACGATCGCATTCACATAGCCCTCATATTTCACATGACCTATCCAAAACTTCGATCAAGGAAAATTTAAAAGTTGCTTATGATGAACATAAATGTAAGCTTTTAAAAGTAAACGTCATCAACATAACCTCTGAAAAGTGATCACCAAATAAACATCTTTTAAAAGCAAATACACACATTAACATTTTTTTGATCGATAAATAAACGTGATTTTTACTGCATCCATCGATTCTTTTTAATATGTACATTTATTTGATTGTAAGCCGCTTGTCTCATAATCATGCTATATAGGCTCAACACACCATTTTTATCATATACAATATTTATTTCAAGACATCTCTATGATAACTCAAAAGTCAAACTCCACACTATTTCACAGAGTTATCTTTTAGTCTATGACAAAGAAGTTATTCACTAATAAATAATATGTTATTCGCAAAGGAAATCAGTAAATATTCATATCATTAATTAGGGGTAAAGAATAGCTATAAAATATATATTACATGCATGAGTCTCAAGCTAACAACCCGTTGTAACTAATAAGCACAGAAGCAATCATCTTTTCCATATATCCATATATATATATATATATATATATAAAATAAAAAACTACAACTTCAAACCAATTACTTATATACAAAGGTTCTCATTCTATCACTTCATTAAGAACAATTACTGGAATTTACCTGTAATTGATTTAGTCAGCTTTTCTCACACTCGTTATAATAATCAATTACTTGTGACCGTGCCATATCTTGGGAAGTGATGGGAATTACACAGTGTTTCATCGTATTGCTATGAGAAAATTTTGTACTTGAAATAAACAATTGATGAAACATCACACTTGCTTCTAAAATCATCTACTTACAATCTAAAGATCTTCACGCCAAAATAAAAGTGATAAAAGATATAATATAAAATATCATACACATGTAAAGACTACCGACAAAAATAATTATTTGATTATCATACTTTGGTCGCTTTGGGGTCGTAAGTATTAAATATAAGATACCTAAATTTAGTACTCCTTTATGCATAGTTCAGAGTCGGGAAGATTAAAAATGCTAACGCACAATACTGGGATGAGCTCGCAGGTAATGGATTAGATGTACTACATGTACCACCCTAAGCAATACTAATTCTAAAAGACCACCAAAAAGCAGGCCGTATTCGTCATAATAAAAGATCAAGAATGTAAGAATACAAAACATGTATGTATCAGATCATAAGGATATAGGTTTAACAAACAAAAATAAACAATACGCTTAATTCCAAATGTTTCTTATATGTAGTACCACAAAATGCAGAGCATTGGAAAAAAATCAACCGCAGCGTTTCTTTCCACATTCGATCAAATATGGGTTTGCACAACAATTAATTAAGCCAATTAGACGATAATTTAAAAATACCTAACCTATTCTTATTGCGTCTGGGAGAAGTTGATCCATGTCTATGGATTGAAGGGAGGAATAAAAAGAAGTATATGCAAAGTGCACACTTAAATGCTTTTACATTTTCTTTATTCACCGTCCACTCTTGGAGTTTCTCACCACGTCACCGATGATTATGTCTCGCATCAAATAATAATAAATACATGGTAGTTTTAAATCACTTAAAGAAACCCGTAGTGTAAAAACCATCCAACCTTGGCAGCAGCAGTACAAACTTCTCCTAATGCTCTTTTCTCGTCTTTCTATACTTTTCTTTCGGCCTGCCATATGTAATTCTATCTTGGGTATGCATTTAGTCGACCTTAAATGGAAAGGCCCAATTATCTACCCGTTATCTATCGACTCTCGTTTTCGTTACTCAAGAACGCGCAAACAAGAAACCACTAAGATACTCTTAATCGTAGAGTAACTATAGAAAAATATCATAAAGAATAAAACATAATAAATCCAAAGGAAGGTAATATACATAACAACAAGAATAATAAAGGAGTAGTCATCTTGAACTCGCTTTGCAACCCTCAAGTCACCTATTGTACGTCCCTTGGTCACAGGAATTCACCCGGTGGCTCCGGAAGGAATACGCATATGCAGTGAGGATGGTATTGCGACCGCGAGGTACCGGTGGTACGCTTAAGAAGGTGTTGTCTTGCCGATGGTGGTAGTTGTGAACTGCCGAGAAGGGGCTTTAATGAACGTAAACAAATTATTTATCATAACGGATCAATAAAATTCTGTATGACCTCAAATTTAGAAAATTAAAAGAGGTATTTAGATTTATTTAGTCATACATGTTTCGTATCAACAATCAACAACTAAACCAAACTCTTCGCTGACATTGTACCAATATTCAATTCTATTGAATTACAACTCAGCTGCACTTATCACTTAAAACCATTAAGCAAACCGAATATTTAGAGATGAAACAACAAAGAAAACCGCGTAAGATGTGAATGGAGAAAATAATTCTTTCAGAACATTTGCCAAATTATTCGACACCGCTGAGAATCACTTAAAAATACTAGGATATTCACCTATCAAAGCACCCACAAACACAAAGAATCCCCTTGATCCAATTTAATGCAAATTAATATAAACGCACTCCTTCTCGACAACAACATTCCCCACATCAATAATATCCTCTAAAACCAACCCGTGATTCCACTTTGTCCAATTCAAGAAAGTCATGCAAGGGGTCGAATAAGTTAGCTGCATCCAGACAGTAATTGAACCAAATATTTGCCAACACTTGCATAGCCTCACAGACACAATGTTGTAGTAAAAACAAAAGTCCAACATCTAAGGAAAGGTCAGAATCTCTTATACACATGGTCGATGATAGAACCAATGGATATCATAACGATCATCAGATCAATAAGATTCGTACTCGATTTTGCAAACAAATTTTATCGTGGTGGATTTTGCAATCCCGCATATTGTCATAATCAAAGTCTCAACTCCATCATAGATCTAACGTATTAACACAATGACCAAACCACCCATTCCAAACCAACATCTATTCCGCCTACCGTCCCCTACTTAAGGTATTCACTGCCTAATGCCACAAAAACGATCGATCTATTAAGGTCTTTCATCAAAACAAGATCGAACTCTTACATTAAACATTTCATGTTTGTTAAACTTTAAAATAATTAGACATAAGGAATCTACATCGCTTATTGATGCTCAATTTTGATTCTCTGGCACAACTCTCATCCTTCTCACTAAACACCATGGGCGACATCCGTTTATAATGACCGTAGTACCTGAGTCAAGTTTCCTGAACACAAAACCCGAATTGCAAATAACCCATAATTTGCAAACTTATTTACCCATCAAAAGTAGCATTCTTGCTGTAAATTTCCACCTCCTCCGTATTTTACCACTCCTTATTGGTTGGAACAATACGTATATCTTTATGTCCCGTCAGAGATAACAACTACACAATGTCCTCGCGTAACTTCGAAGGTTTAATAGCCTTTGTCACAAAGAGTACATTCGAAGATTGAAATATAACAACAACATGTAACCAAAGTCAAACCAATAACCCAAATAATGAATATAAACAAAATGATCTTTATCATCGATCGCCTTCCTTCTTCGTAGACACTAACTAAGTCATGGTATTATGGAGGTGGATGGTTTTTGGTCCTAAGAATCAACACAAATTTCAAGTAAAGAGATACATTCTACATAATAATGGTAGAAGAGGAATAAAAATTCATGGTACTGTCGTAGCCACCATGTCGGCCATACATTAGGAATACTATAGCGGTGTCAAGGAGTACAACACAAATTCATCTCTCACGTTATACAAGTCTACCACTCCACCGCAAAATAATTTTAAAACCAACTGCTAGCTTGCAATAAATTGCTCTTAAAAACATTTTAAATATGAAAACACAATTCACCAATCACATCTATTTAGTATTCACATTCTTATCACACGCAACTACCCTAAATATAGTCCAAGCACTAATTTGATTCAATGAAAATACCAAACAGAACGCAGCCTAATTAACAAACAATAAGAGTGGGATTAATTAATGGGTCAGTGAACGGATTATCAGTCATGAGATTTAGAATCAAAGTTACAAACAAAAACCGAGAGTGACTTCTTACCAAGAATATCTCTTTTCTTTTCTACTTCATTAATTATGTTGTATCCATGTTAGTTGAATTAGTGTTGGTGGTGTTAGATTGCTTGCCTTAATATGTAGCTACAAAGGATCGAAAGTATGCTTCCATCCACTACTCAGATACGGTCACGACTCCAATTTCTCGGGAATTTACCACGCTCTTTCTGTAATCAAAGTAGTAGTAAAGATAGCATCACAATACAAACCTATTTGCAAGAAAAAATCAAAGTCAATCATACAAAAAGATTGCTTCGAGTGAATTTGATATATATCAGTACTATATGAAAGTGATAAGATGATTACTACAATTTAAAAGTTCGCGAGCCAAATGGGTTTTTGTTAGTGCTCTAGATGGTATCTTAGCATTTTATTTCCCGCCAAAATCACTACACTGTAGTAAATAATATTGGTCTTATATTTGTAATGGTGATCTGTATGATCACCAACCATTTAAATTCACCATGGGTTGACTTGAATTGAACTACACATTGCATCACCAGAATGATATTTGACCTTAAAGGTTATAGAATCATCAATTTATGAAGTTGATTCTCACACTCCAATGAAAATGTAATCACTAAATCTATGTCTTGGATTCAGAAGCACATAACACAAAACCACATAACGCCATTTTTATTTAACCGCATATAAGTAACGCTTTTGCGAACATGCTAATTCAAACTCGGCCCCAATTTCTTACCATGCTCCGATGTTTATCTTGCTTGGTATACATGCCAATTGGAAGCGAATTGTTTTAGCTAACATTTATTATATAATTTGAAATTTTACACCTAATCGAACTTAGTAGAAAGAGAACTTACGAATCACTACATAGACATGAAGAGAAATATTAAAAGTAGTTTGAAGATAGTTAAAGGCATCGGCATTTTATGGAAACCAAGAAAGTGTTAGTAAGTTAGCACACTATAAACAAAGGATAAGCATACAGACACTATTAAAGGTTGAGACTTTGGTTTCACTTATCACCAAATCATATGAATAACCAAAAAAAAAAAAAATCTTCATGTACTCCGCACGATTCAACTTAGAATTACTGACAGAGTCGTAGTTTGAAAGCCATGACCATGCGAAGTTCAAAGCACATAGTAGCCATAATATCAAAAACAAAGGAAACAATTATTCTCACCTTAAATGCAAGTTCAGGTTTCACAATCCCGGATTATCAAAAATTTTCAATACCTA
>JAJJWW010008711.1:0-17304 GCA_023531295.1 Papaver armeniacum | reverse complement strand
TTGCATCACCAAATCCTCAAGGAGAGCAGATATCTTATATATATTGATGCGTGTCGTAGGTGCAATCAAATTAATTAATATTTCCACTAATTAAAAATAATATAATGGAAGTCAAGTTCGCTCCCACGAGGAGCAAGAGATTCTAGTTGTAAAAATTGTCACGAAAGGGGGGTGTAAAAAGCAAAAGAAAATAAACAAAGCAATTAAAAGATAAAGTTGAAAGCAATAAGAGAGATAAGATCAAGGAATCATTCTTCGTTGCAAAACAATGAATCAAGTTATGTTCTTTTCTACTTGTTATTAGTCACAGATTATCACCAACCGTAGGATAAAGCAGGTGTCCGCTAGCTAGCCCCAAAATCCCTAATTTCACCGAGTAACAGTCCGCTTAGTTATCGTATTCTATTCAAAAGAACCACCCCGAGGTTCGCTTTTACAAGATGTAATTCCCCGAATGCATTAAGATTTATGAATTTTAGGTTTAGTACTAGTAGTTAAACTCTGTTTCGCTTGGTTCACTTTCTAGCGTTGTTTCTACACACAATTGCTCCACGGAATCCTCCGCAAGGTCTCGTGTTTGCTACTTATGTAAAGAGTCAAGAAACGATTACTTATCCCCTAACTTTCACTAGCATTAGATTAAATCGACAAATCAATTTAGTTGGCCACCCAAACAATCTATCAATCAATCATGAATGTCTTTAAGATCATTCCTATTAGTAAAAACAAACGATAATCATGTGAAAAACTTCAAGATAGAATTGAAACTCAAAACATAAATTAAGAACTAGAATTCATCCTCAATCAATAATTAAATTAGCTACTCATGTTAAAGAGTTCACACAAAGAATAAGAAAAGAAAAGTGTTGTGTGTAGAGAGGTGTGTAAAAGATGTAGAAAACTTCTCTATTTATAGGCTTCAATATTCTCCAAATCTTCCAAGGAATAGAATCCTTTTCCTTTAGCAATTCAATTTCCAAATTCAAGTCTTTCTCATCTTCCATCTTCTCTTCCAAATTTGAGCCCACCTCCATCCAATTCCTAGTCCAAGTCTTCACACCCATGAGAGAAGTCCATAGAAAATTCGGATTTTTGGCCACGGAAAATCCGTATTATGGCCTAATCCCACCGGAATAGTCGTCGCCGCCACCAAAATTTCTCCGTCAATGGTATATTCGACTTAATATTCCGTCAAATCCACCGTTATGACTAACGGTCAAAAGGGTCAACCGTCAACAAATCGTTAGTCAATCGTGTCAAAACCGTATGGTGAGTCAGCCTTGCCGAGCTTACTCGCCTTACTCGGGCCGTGTGGGATCGGGCGGATCTGGGCATTTCGACACCGAGTCGACTCACGGCAGAGAACCGGCCGAGTCTTGGCTGTTTACAGACTTCCTACCAATTTCAGTGCCTCATTTCTTCACCGTTAAGAAATCCTAAGACATACATCTAAGCATTCTTCCACAACCCATTCAAGCTCCCCTCAAATCAATTTCTCAAGAAGCATAACCCTCATTCACATCTTTCTTGTTTTCACACCACAGATTCAACACCAACTTTCGACAAAGAACCATTAGAGCCATTACATACCGCATCTTTTTGTGTTGAACTAATCTTCACTTGCAAGCTATGCACTCAACAAGATTTCATTCAAAGGTGTGCAAGAAGAATCAATTCCGCCTCCAATTTCACCAAACCCCTAACCCATAATCAACAAAGAATACTGTGTCATCTCTCGGGGACCGATCTCAGTTTCTTCAATTGCGTATATGAATCGAAACCCTTCACAATTTCATCCTCTTCCACCCGTTGTTGACGATTCTCACCGATTCCAACAAACCCAATTACATTCTCTTTGTCTTGATTCATTCAACACCATCAAGAATAACAAACTTATCCATTCTCTTACACATGATTTCGATCCACAAACCCATAAATAACTCGAACCCATCTCTAATCTCTCAATCTCGGGCCTAAACCTATCGACATCATCAATTTCCCAAATTGAACCTTCAATCAAAAACCCATCTCGCTTCTTCAGCTTGAATCTCGAATCAACCACCAATTAGTATCACCTCGTGTCCTCTTCTTCCCTCTCTAGCCATACCCATTCCACTCGTAACCACCATCTTCGATTTCTTCCTCCCCGAGTTCCATTTCTCGATCTCCAAATTCCTCCCCGAGTTCGCACGCAGCACTGCCTCTTTTCAATTTCAAAGTAGATATGATTGAGAAGCAATCTTCGATTTAGGGTTAGGGTTATAAATGGGCTATCGCATGGATCCTGCACGGGTGTGGGTCTATGGGTTTGGGTTTCAACATCCATGGACATAACCCATCCATTTTACCAACCGATAACAAAGACTACGTTTTCGGATAAGGGCTACCCACTAAAAGCCCTTAACTTGAACCTGCCCTTTCTTTAGTAATTTGAGTCACCTTTTAACCTTGACTGGCCCGTGATAGTGTTCGCCTCGAAATGACTTTTCTCTGCTTTTGGTTCAAATTGAGTGATTTCTTCTTCTTTCGTTCGTGCGCACCATAGAGCTACAAAACTCAAAATAAGCGTAAAATACATAATTTACAAGAAAAATAGCAAAGAAAGCATAAACAATAGATAGTAAATAGGATGTATTCTACACCCTATCAAATTCCCCACACTTAGACTTTGCTAGTCCTCGAGCAAATCAAACTAAAAACTCACAACTTCAAAGCGTTCAAGCGTCCCAAGCATCCAAGGAGCTATGAGGACATAGAGTTTCGCATTCTAGTAATAAGAAGTTAGAAATACTAAAGAACATATTCTCATTCTTAAATGTTGAGTGAGAAATAATCACACCATAATGAGAGAACGCGTGTTTGAGAAACGATCAATAAGCATTTCGCCTCGACTTCGCCTCACCAAAAAGGATTTTATGATAATTGCACTCAAAAAGACGGCTTTTTTTTATGGTTCTCACATGTGTGCAAGTAGGAATGAAGAGAGAAATCCCGCAACACGTTGAATGGTGGGAAGGACAACTTCCGAAATATTTTTAAAAACCCACATCTTTTAACATTTTGAAAAACCATTTTTCCGACGATCTCTACGAAAGGAAATCAACCATTATTATCGAGGATGAGATTACTTTTACTCACCTTCACATCCGATCGCCAATTATGATAACACCACTCACGGATCCAATAGAAACGCTCTTCCGCTCCTCGTCTTTATCTTCTTGGTCTTCGGTTTCAACTTTTGATGATAAACTCGAATTTCATAAATCCTTAACAATTTGTAACTCTTTTACCTTAAAAATCCTTGTCGCTTGAAACTTCCTTATAGATTTTCCTTCCCCACGGCTTATTAACAAAACAAATATTTCTCTTGTTTTTTTCTTTTTTCTTTTTTTTTTTCTTTTTTTTTTTTTTGAAACAAAACAAGAGAAATTAAATACAACCATGGCCGGGGAGAAGTATTTTACCGCTTGATTCTTCACAACTTGTATCGTCTTGAAATCATAAACTTCAAAAATTCTCACCTTTAATTTTCTTCGCTCTTGTGAATAAGTCTTCATACTTGAATATAAAATTACCTCATTGTATTGTAAGTCCTCAACATATATGTAAAATCCGCTCATTTATATGTTGCTTTACTTGAATATGAAATTTGCTCTTTTTTTCTCGTTCCGTTGCTTGTAAACCTTGAACTTTTCCAACTTTCCTTGTAGATTTTGGTGTCGCTCCTTGTTGATGATGAGAGTGTTTCTATGGATCCGTTGTTGTCGAGAGAGAATGGTGCTAACTGCAAATCGAACTACAAGAAGGAAGCTTTCATCTATAGACGCCACCCTTATGATTGACAAAATTAGCACTCAAGAGATCAAAGAGTAGTGCTTCTATTGGTGGGAGGTTGGGTAGCTCACCATTCTACCCGAATTAACGTACGGTGACACACACTTAAAAGAAAGCTCTTTAGTAGATGGAAAATTTCTGGCTGCCTCACATGATATGAATACGGGTAGTCTCCACTAATGATTGATCAAGAACTCTAATAATGCACTTCTCCCGCACCAAATCCGCATCACCTAAGGCATGATTAAATCCATTATTTAACACTCTAACAAACAAGAAATCCGAATGTAGTTCTCTAACATTTCCAAGTTCAATTATGTCGGTCAAAATCTCTATGTAAACATACCTAGAAGTATGCTAGTGACTCTAAAATCTTTAAAAGTTGAAAGTTTTAAGTAAAACTTTTTTTTTTTTTAATTTTTTAATTTTTTTGTAAATTTTTTTTTTTAAATACATGCTTAACCACTCCCCCACACTTAAACCTTACATTGTCCTCAATGTAATTGAATCCTCCTAGTAAAGTCAAGGTGGGAGATTTTAACATGATAAGAAACAAGAAAAAGAAATAACAAAAATAAAAAGCAAAAGGATAAGAAATACAAACCTATGGGTTGCCTCCCATTAAGCGCTTGTTTTAAAGTCGACGGCCCGACTTAGCTCTTGCATGATTCATTCCCATATACTAACAATCCGAAAATTTGAGGATCCACCCATAATACTTTTTGGTAAACAATAACTCCATACAAATGTTAGCACAAGAAAATAATAATGAAATTATCGCCGATAGAAATTTCCCCCACACTTATTCTCGTCCACACTCGGAAGTGTATAAAGAACATAGAATTTGGAACTTCCATGTGTTCCTCTTGGCAAACTCCGCATAGTGTTAGCATCAAGTGTTTCCAATGGTGGGTATTTAGAAACAAAATCATCCAAAAATACTTTCAAGCACATACATTCAAACCAATAAGAGGTAAAGGAGAAGAATCAATATGCAAAGGGTTAGACAAACCTTGCACAATTTCTTGTATTATAGAATCCTCTTCATCCTTAAAAATTCAAGTGAATTACTTACCTCTTGTATATCGTGGGTCCTCTATTAAACCTTGCAATCATTCTTCGTCGTTTTCTACCTTAACCAAAGTTTTGGCATCATTATAATCATTGGCAAGTTCAATTGGGTCTTCCACGAAATCAATCAATCTTTTCATCCTCTAGCATCATCTCTTCAACATTCTCATCATCGGAATCGCCATTCACTAAAATGATTTTCATCGGATAGATTGTAAGATCTTCTTGTGAGGGTGTTACACCGTTTATAACAATAGGTAAGTCACACCCAATCTCCTCCTTTTGAATAGTGAAGGATCGTTATTATGATCCGGAGTTGGAATAACTTTATCCTTGTTACAATAATTTTCATAAGGTTCAAAATCATCATCGTAACCCATATAATAACGTTTTCACGTTCTATTCTTAAAGTTCTTTTAGCTTCAAGAATTTCTTCATCCGATGCTATGCCTTCATCGATCAATTGATAGAACCTTCTCTCAAGTTCCTCAAACTAGGTTGCCTTGCACCAAGGAGATCACACATAGATTTAGAAGCATTACTATCCTCCCTTCCTAGTGATTGTTCACTTACATACCCGCTATAAGGTTGTTGATATGTATGAGAATATCCATAAAGCTCGGTATCCTAAGGATGGTTGGAAGTTGACATAATGTTGAGGTTGAAAACCGTATTGATTGTTGTAATATGCTTGCTCTTGTCCACCATACATGGAAAACTCGGTACCCGAAATAAGATTATCAAGAACATAAGTTAGATACGAAAAAGAATCCAACAAAGCAAGAATAAAGCAAAAAGAAAAATAAAAACAACTAAAATCATCCGCTCGGCCTCCCTAACGCGCGCCAAAATTTGATGCGTGTCGTAGGTGCAATCAAATTAATTAATATTTCCACTCAATTAAAAATAATATAATGGAAGTCAAGTTCGCTCCCACGAGGAGCAAGAGATTCTAGTTGTAAAATTGTCACGAAAGGGGGTGTAAAAAGCAAAAGAAAATAAACAAAGCAATTAAAAGATAAAGTTGAAAGCAATAAGAGAGATAAGATCAAGGAATCATTCTTCGTTGCAAAACAATGAATCAAGTTATGTTCTTTTCTACTTGTTATTAGTCACAAATTATCACCAACCGTAGGATAGCAGGTCCGCTTAGCTAGCCCCAAAATCCCTAATTTCACTGAGTAACAATGTCCGCTTAGTTATCGTATTCTATTCAAAGAACCACCCCGAGGTTCGCTTACAAGATGTAATTCCCGAATGCATTAAGATTTATGAATTTTAGGTTTAGTACTAGTAGTTAAACTCTTTTTCCGCTTGGTTCACTTTCTAGCGTTGTTTCTACACACAATTGCTCCACGGAATCCCTCCGCAAGGTCTCGTGTTTGCTACTTATGTAAAGAGTCAAGAAACGATTATTTATCCCCTAACTTTCACTAGCATTAGATTAAATCGACAAATCAATTTAGTTGGCCACCCAAACAATCTATCAATCAATCATGAATGTCTTTAAGATCATTCCTATTAGTAAAAACAAACGATAATCATGTGAAAAACTTCAAGATAGAATTGAAACTCAAAACATAAATTAAGAACTAGAATTCATCCTCAATCAATAATTAAATTAGCTACTCATGTTAAAGAGTTCACACAAAGAATAAGAAAAGAAAAGTGTTGTGTAGAGAGGTATGTGTAGAAGATATATAGAAGATGTAGAAAACTTCTCTATTTATAGGCTTCAATATTCTCCAAATCTTCCAAGGAATAGAATCCTTTTCCTTTAGCAATTCAATTTCCAAATTCAAGTCTTTCTCATCTTCCATCTTCTTTCCAAATTTGAGCCCAATTCTCCATCCAATTCCTAGTCCAAGTCTTCACACCCATGAGAGAAGTCCATAGAAAATTCGGATTTTGGCTCACGGAAACTCAGATTATGGCCTAATCCCATTTCAATAGTCGTCGCCGCCACCTGAAAATTTCTCCGCCATTGGTATATTCGACTAATATTCCGTCACCCACCGCTATGACTAACGGTCAAAAGGGTCAACCGCCGGGCCAATCGTTAGTCAATCAAAGTCAAACCAGATGGTGAGTCGGCCTTGCGAGCTTACTCAAGCCTTACTCTACCAGGCTGGATCTACTGATCTGGCCATTTCGTGACATCGAGTCGACTCACGGAATAGAGAACCTACCGAGTCTTGGGTCACATGTGACTTCCCTACCACTCTCGTGCCTCATTTCTTCACCTTGTTAAGAAATCCTAAGACATACATCTAAGCATTCTTCCACAACCCATTCAAGCTCCCCCAGAATCAATTTCTCAGCATAACCCTCATTCACATCTTTCTTGTTTTCACAATTCACGATTCAACACCAACTTTCGACAAAGAACTATTAGAGCCATTACATACCGCATCTTTGTGTTGAACTAATCTTCACTTGCGCTACGCACTCCCCAACAAAGATTTCATTCAGCCAAGCAGAGAATCAATCGGCCTCAATTTCACCAAACCCCTAACCCATAATCAACAAAGAATACTGTGTCATCTCTCGATCGATCTGCTTCTTCAATTGCGTATATGAATCGAAACCCTTCACAATTTCATCCTCTTCCACCTGTTGTTGACGATTCTCACCGATTCCAACAAACCCAATTACCTTCTCTTTGTCTTGATTCATTCAACACCATCAAGAATAACAACAGCTTATCCATTCTCTCTTACACAGATCGATCCACAAACCCATAAATAACTCGAACCCATCTCTAATCTCTCAATCCCAGCCTAAACCTATCGACATCATCAATTTCCCAATTTGAACCTTCAATCAAAAACCCATCTCGTTCTTCAGTTGAATCTCGAATCAACCACCAATTAGTATCACCCGTGTCCTCTTCTTCCTCTAGCCATACCCATTCCACTGTAACCACCATCTTCGATTTCTTCCTCCCCGAGTTCCATTTCTTGATCTCCAAATTCCTCCCCGAGTTCGCACGCAAATGTACTGCCTCTTTTCAATTTCAAGTAGAGATGATTGAGAAGCAATCTTCTCGATTTAGGGTTAGGTTATAAATGGGGCGATTCGTACATGGATCCGGCACGGTGGGTCTATGGGTTTGGGTTTCAACATCCATGGACATAACCCATCCATTTTACTAATCGATAACAAAGACTACGTTTTCTGGATAAGGGCTACCTGGGCATGCTCCTTAACTTGAAACTCACATTTCTTTAGTAATTTGAGTCACCTTTAACCTTGACTGGCTCCGTATAGTGTTCGCCTCGTGAAATGACTTTTCTGCCTTTTGGTTCAAATTGAGTGATTTTTCTTCTTTTCGTTCAGGCGACTCCATAGTAGCTACAAAACTCAAAATAAGCGTAAAATACATAATTTACAAGAAAAATAACAAAGAAAGCATAAACAATAGATAGTAAATAGGATGTATTTTACACCCTATCATATATCAAACAAAAGGTCATAATGTACTTTAGGTATCGTAATACTCTACAAAGTGCATCCCAATGCTCGTGCTCTAGATTACTAGTATACTTACCAAACTTACTCACACTATAGGCAATGTCCTGACTTTATGATGTGACACATTTTTGTGTCCTCAATTGTCCTCATTGTCTCTATTGTTAGTCTCAATTTTTTGTACTAATTTTGGTTTTTGTATGTGTGTAGGTGTTTTTGGAGAAATACACTTGTGTGGAAAAAAATTGCTCAAAAAGTGTTATTTGGACCCCCGTGAGAAAAGTGATAAAGGCACCCTCATTTTGGATAAGGGCACCCCCAGGGAGCCAGCTGCTATTCGCACCCCCGGATTGGTTAGGGGGACACAACCTTCTTCATTCAAATATCAAAAATTGGCGGAAAACTCGTGTTCATCAATGGCGCACTGGTTGGATTTTTGGACGTGTTAAGGAGATTCAATGGCCGATATTGATTGGGATGACTTGTTAGAGCCTAATGTATTGGTATAGGCCTTTTTGTTTGATTATTTTTGGCGGATAATCCTAGAGAAGAAATCGTGGCACACATACGATTTTAAGGGGATATTCACGGATTACACGATTGTCGCCAGTGTTTGGATAGAGCCTGGTCGCCAAGGAGCTGAAATAGTTGAATAAGGAAGGTTGATTGATACGACGCGTGTCGCTACAAAAAGAGAAAGAATATATCCCGAGATAATTTTATTTACTACCGAGCTTTGGAAAGATTTTACGGAGTAATGAGGGGATATTCTTGACCCTGTCGAGTATATAAAATGTGTTTGGGTGCCATAGAGAGGGTATGGAGAGATTGGGAGAGTTGGGCAGCTTCGTAAAATCGAGAAAATCAAGTGGTAGGAAACCACCATTTCGCCGATGTCAAGAACACGGGAGAACATCAACGCACAAGGGACCGCGTTATCAACAAAGTGATAACAACTTAGGCGAGGGTCGTAATTCTGAGACAGACTTAAAATTTCAGCAACATCAACACTTTACATGTATCGTTCTCCTTCGTAATACCGTTTGTAACAATTAAAATCATTACAAATCGTGCTTTTCATCTCTTCTCCCTTGTTCATCATTTGTAAACCATTTTTGAGCATTAATAATGATTTTTGAGAAAGTTTACACCATGATGAGCTAGAACCCATTACTGGGACGACGGAGGAAGCTATTTTGCACCCATGTGGTAATTCTATTTAATTCCTTTATGACTATTTGCACTATTATAATTGATTTATAATTTTTCTTGATTATTTGTGAATTCGTTAGATGTCGCATGCTTAGTCTTAGGTACTTTAGAGGCGTCATGCTTGTGAATTACATATAATTCTTTATAAAATCTACTTTGGCAAAGAATTAGAGTCGATGTTCGTTATTTTATGAGCTTTAATTGTCCGGAATTAATAGATGAGCCGCATGAATGTGAGAATTGGTGGAATCCCGAGTCCCAGTAACTCTCTTCATCTTGTGACATAAATTGTATATAGTCTCTATTTTTATTATTTTTCTTTATTAAATCCTAAAATCGATTTCAACAAGTCCGAGTGAACGACAACTCTATTTACCACTATCTAAAATAACGATCAATTTTTGGCCACCGACAAGGACTTGTGTATAGATTTGTTTTTAGGTTTTATTTTTCTTTTTATTATTTTTGTTATTTTTTACTTGTTTTGGTATTTCGTTTGCTTTCGATTTGGAGTGGAGCGAAAGAAAAAGAGAAAGTGCTTGAAAAGAAAAGCAAAGCCAAAATAGGAAAGAAAAGAGAGATCCGAAAGGAGTGAAGAAGAAAATTTTGTATATAGTGTAATTATTATTTTTATTTTTTTTAGAAACTCGTAATTAGGTAATTAATTTTATAATTTTTATTTTTGGACTTTTTTTTATTTTTGGACATTTTTGGACATTGGACATTATTAATTTTAAACCCTAAGGAAGGGTAATTTAAATATAAAATCGCACAGGAAGGACGGTGATTACGATATCACCTCGGCCACTCGGAGTTCGCACACGACATAGGAGTCGTGGCCCGAGTCGACCTCAACGGTTCATCCCCGTCCTGGAACGGGGAGGTAAGAATTCTAAACACCCGCGAATCTCCTGTCAGCGGTTTTACTGGATGATTTTGTATGCATATATGTTGAGGACCTGAAATCGGATTTAATTTTCTAGTAAAGGGCAAGGCCTGGCCATATAAGATAAGGGTTTGGATTTCATCACCGTTCTCTTCTTGCCCGCCTTAGTAACACGTAACCTACGCGAACCTAAGCCTTAAAATTTGGACTAGAACGAGACCGATATGGTAACGAGCTTAATAGGAAAGTCATTCGAAAAATATTGGTTACTCTTTTAAGCATACTTCGAAGTTCATGATGGTTTCTTTAAGTTGAATGCGTGATTGCGCCGCCTTGTAATGCGGTGAGGCCTTGGGTATCAAAGCTCCACGCAGCTTCCCTCGCCTCTATTCAACTTACTTAAACTCGGATTGATTCCAGAGGGGTTTGCTCAGATTGTAACGAATTCCCTTTCGAAGGATTAGAAGCTGGTCTAGAAACAATCTAATTGGAGACATCATGCTTTTTGTTTGCTAGAAATCAGTGGGTTTGTTGTGGTCGAGTTAGCCTTGTTTGTGCTTGTGTAGAATTCCCTTGCAGTTAGGATGTCGAACTGGTATTATAATAGCCATCACAATGAATATGAATATCCAACTGAACAATACGGACATCACTCTTTTTATGACCATAGTGTGAATAATGGTTGGGGACGCCAACCTTTTGAAGGTTATGGGTCATACCATGGTGAGCCCAATTACTATCCACACGTGCATCAGTCTTACGAGCAAAACGATCCTCCAATTTCTTTAGAAGAGTTTCAATGAGTCAACACAGAAGTTTCACTTATTTATGAAAGAGACTTATAATATTCCGCTTCCAGAAGAGTCCGTAGAGCAATCAACTAAGATGTCTCTAGAAGAGTCCCTCAAGCAATTTACTGAGAGTACAAATAGGATTGTGGAAAAAATTTGCTCAAGATAGTCTTAAATTCCAATATAGTTTTCTAATACCACCCTTGAAAATAAGGATAATTTTTATTCACATAATCAAGATGACGAGGTTAGAATTGGTAACACTACTTGTTTAGATGAGGTTCGATCATTTTCATATAATAATGATTATGATGAGGATAGTATTGATGAAGAATCTGAAATATGTAGGCATAGTGATCAGGAATTTGTTACTCCAGTTGAGCTTTATAATGATAATGTTATCTCTAGTACAAATCCAAATAATTTTAATAATTATTCACCTATTCAAAAGGATGAGGATTTGACTAGAGATACCCCCGTTTTAGACGATGTAGTATTTCCTTTTGATTACGAAGCCAATGATGGTTTAGAGGAACGAGTATATTTTCAGTCTAGCGAAACAATAGACTTAGAAAAAGAAAATGAACTCGTAGAGATGAGTGAGGATGTACCTGACTTAGAAGAATCAATTGACCATTTTCAGGAATCAGATGACCTTGAAATTAGGGAAGTTGTGACTAGTCTTTTAGAGACACCTAAAAACTCTAAGTTTGGGGGTGATTATCATTCTCCATGTGCCTTAACTCTTAGAAAGGTCCCTAACTTGGGACTTGACATATGTGCCTCAACCATTTTAAAAGATTATCTTCATACACTTTTTCCTGAACCTAGTTGTGTCCATAAAGAAGTTCAGTTGTTAAGAACCCATCCTCTAGTTGATGTGGTTAACCCAGGTTATGATACCAAGATTGATTTTATTTTCCTACCAAATATTTTTCAACCAATTGTGGGAACGTATAAGTTTCAGATGTGTCAATTATTAAGTTTTGAGGCTAAACCTAATTACTTTGGGAGATTAGGGTCGACACATTTGCTTAAGGAAGACCACCAATCTTATTGTGGCCAGCTGTGTAAGTCAAAACTGATTGACTTAGAGGATCCTCAATTATTCAGGTTATTGTTATGTGCTTCTAAGTTCTTATCTGAGTATTCCAGACTCTACAACCTGATCTTAAGAACCCTTATTTTGAGGAAGTCCAGCCCATGAAAACTGTTTATCTAGACCCTTTTATAGAATCTGAACCCGAACCACAACTAGATATAGTTGTCTTAAACAAAAAAATAGATAAGGGTGTGTTGGATATCTTCCTGGTCTGTGGCAGTTTCCTCTTCTTGTGGTTAGCACTTTTTGATCCAGATGACCCGCAGTTATTCCAACTGTTGCTATATGATTCTTCGAGGTGACTAATCCTTTCCAATGTCTGGCTGAAGACTTTTAACTTAGCACTTCTTGGGAGGTAACCCATGCTCTTGCAACACGGTAATATTTTTCCTTAACTCTTTTGCTTCAAATGGTAACAGTTTCTCCTTGTTCATGTTTTTAATTTTATCTTTAGAACATTGAGGACAATGTTAGATTTAAGTTTGGGGGTATGGGAGAAACTTTTTAGTTGCAATAGATAAACTCCAGAGACTAGAAATTTATGCTTATTAAGTTTGGCACTAACTAATCTAAGTGGATGGGAACATCTTGGTTGTAGGAGTTGAGGAACCAATCTGATTAGATGGAAACATCTAAAGAGTCTATTCATAAAAGCACAGCTCGGTGTTAGAAAAAGAAAACATGGTAGTTTCGCCATATCCTCGTGATGGAAACATCGAAAGAATCCGATCACTTCTTTTATTTTTTCTTTTGCCATTGCTAGGGTGAAATAGAGTGACCGAGATGTAAAAAAAAAAAAAAAAAAAATTGAGACCGGACCATCGTGACCAACCGGAATAAATTAAATAAAGTCGACCACTGAGCCCTTGTATATGCCAATTGAGTTGACCTAGAGTTAGGATTATCAACTACTGGTCCCCTTGTATATGCTAGTTGGGTTGATATTAGTCAGACCGGTATCTCAGTCCATTAGGATAGGTTCACCTTAGTCAACATCATCCATGTTTTTATCTACATCCATCTTCTTAATCTATCCATGTGATTGGTTGACTCCGGTTTATGATGTCCATAAACTATCTGAGTATAGCTCTATCACTTTATATGAATTTTAGTATGCTTGAGTGCAAACTCGTGTACAACAATTGGAATTTCGCATCACGGTACTTCCTCCTATAGTCAATAAGTATGCCAACCAAGGAGATTCTTTAGTGCCTTCCAAGGTTCGTAGATAGCTAGGGTCCTGAGTAAAGGTTTTGTGGGTACACCTCTCGTAAACCCTCCTGACAACACTCCGCCACTAGGGCCACCAAGGGGTTCAAATGATTTTTATTTTCTAGAATAAATTTGCTCGAGGACTAGCAAATAATAAGTTTAGGGTATTTTATAGACACATTTATATGTCTAATTTGTCCTCATTGTCTCGTATTGTTAGTCTCGATTTTTGTACTAATTTTGGTGTTTTTATGTTTGTTTAGGTGTTATTGGAGAAATACACTTATGTGGAAAAAATTGTTCAAAAAGTGCTTTTGGACTCCCTAGAGAAAAGTGCTATATGGACCCTCATTTTGGATAAGGGCACCCTGGAGCCAGCTGCTATTAGCCTATTATCCATCGCACACCACCTCTTCATTCAAAATCAAAAATTGGCGGGAAATGGAGTTCATCAATGGCAAACTTAGGGTTGGCATTTTTGGACCGGTTTGAGGAGATTAAATGGATGAATTTGATTGATGACTTGGTAGAGCCTAAACAAGGATGGTGTGACCAACGGTTTCGATTAGTTTTGGTTGGATAATCGGAGTGAAGAAAACAGGGCACACATACGACTTAGAAATACACGATATTCAAATGGGTTACACGATTCTTTTGCTTCGTGTTGGATAGAGCCTATTTCTCTCACGAATAAGCGTGGAGGGATTAAATAAGGAAGGTTCGATTGATAGCGTACGCGTGAAGAAAAAGAGAAAGAATATATCCCGAGAATAATTTTATTTATTACGAGCTTTGGAAAGATTTTCCGAATTATGAGGGGATATTCTTGACCTCCGTCGAGTATATAAAATGTCTTTGGGTGCCATGAGATGGATGGAGAGATTGGGGATAGTTTAGAGCAGCAACGAAAATCGAAAAATCAAGTGGTAGGAAACTGCCATTGCTGCTGCTCTGAAGAACACGAAGAACATCAACGCACAAGGGACCGTCTTTATCAACAAAGTGATAACGACTCACAGTCGGGGTCGTAATACGGAAGAAGACTTAAAATTACAAAGAATATCAACACTTTACATGTATCGTTCTCCTTCAGAATGATCCGTTTGTAACAATTAAAACCATTACAAATCATGCTTTTCATCTTTTCTCCCTTGTTCATCATTTGTAAACCATTTTTGAGCATTGATAATGATTTTGAGCAAGTTTACACCATGATGAGCTAGAACCCATCACTGGGACGACGGAGGAAGCTCTTTTGCACCCATGTGGTAATTCTATTTAATTCCTTTTATGACTATTTGCACTATTATAATTGATTTATGATTTTTTGATTATTTGTGAATTCGTTAGATGTCGCATGCTTAGTCTTAGGTACTTTAGATGCGTCATGCTTGTGAATTAGATATAATTCTTTATAAAATCTACCTTGGCAAAGAATTAGAGTCGATGTTCGTTATTTTATGAGCTTTAATTGTCCTGAATTAATAGATGAGCCGCATGAATGTGAGAATTGGTGGAATCCCGAGTCCCAAGAATCTCCTCTTCATCTTGTGACATAAATTGTATATAGTCTCTATTTTTATTATTTTTCTTTATTAAATCCTAAAGTCGATTTCAACAAGTCCGAGTGAACGAAAACTCTACTTACCACTATATAAAATTCGATCATCTTATAGTTCATTAAATTCATCAGACAACCTATAACTCTTGAATATTCAAGTTGTGATAATCCATACCCTTATTCTTCTTGATTCTACTAGAAAGATCGACGGAGTACAAGTAGGCTTACAATCAAATCGATAGTATCTTTAAGTACATATTCAACATAATGGGAGCGACCAAGACTATAACCATTATAATATCTTCTAATCCTCATCCCTAAGATCACATAAACGGGCCTAAGTCTTTTAAGTCAAAGTTCTCATTCAACACACTTTTAGTGGAATTAATCACATCTATGTTTGTATCATGTATAAGCATATCATAAACATACAAGCATACAATCACATAGGCATCCTTGACAAGTTTATCAGTAAATACACTTGTCGTTCATTAACTTAAATCCATTACTCATTATCATATGATCAAATTTTTCATGTCACTGTTTATGTGCTTATTTAAAACCATACAAAGATTTGTTCAACTTACAAACTTTGTCTTCACAACCTTTCATTACAAAGCCCTCAGGTTGCTCTATGTAAATTCCTTTATATAATTCACTGTATTAGAAAAGCTTTCTTAACATTCATCCGATGTATCTCTAAGTTGTTTATGGCAAAGAATAGCAATTAGCATCTTAATGAAGTGATTCTCGTCACAAAGCGTATAAGAATCAAGGAAATGTACACCTTATTTTAGTTTATAACCTTTGGCTACCAACCTAGCCTTATATTTTTCCACGCCCATCTAGCTTACGTTTCCTCTTAAAGACTCATTTACATCCTACTGGCCTTATTCCCCTCGGAGGTAAACTAGCAAGCTCTCAAGTCCGGTTCTAACTGGGACCGAGTCCATTTCACTAAATGAAGCTTTTTACCAGAACGGGTTTCAGATGTCAAGGCTTTGCAAGTTAGGGGGACCGGGACTAAGCTATGCATTTTATGAAGTCACCCATAAGAAGACTCAATTTAATTCTTTTACTTCTCCTAGGCTCAACCTCAACTTCATATTCCTAAAAGGTAGGTCCCGACTAGTTGAAAAGAAATCAAGGGGATCAACAACACATATCTAATGAGGGACATGTTTAAATAAACATGTTCAAAGAACTCAACATTCTTAGACACCATAATAGTATTCATACCAATATCAGAATAAATTTAACTCACAACCAAAAAATACATGCATTAGGATACTACAGATGCCCTATGAAGACACAATCAATGCTTTCATATCTTAGTTCTCTTATGAGGAATTAGTAGCAATGTGTTATTACATCATCAATGCTAAAGCATTGTTCATTACGAAGAGTAAAAATATTACAAGCACATAAAATAATGTTTCGAATTTATAGTGTGGTTAACTAACTTAACCATCACTTTGTGTGTGTGAAATACGTGCGACAAGAGCCAACTTTGATGTACTGCCAGAAGCCGTAGTTCTTATCTCGTACCGCTACTTTCTTTCTTATCCCGCACCATAGTATGAGCCGAGATATCCTCGGTCCCGTATATCTGCAGCTTGTCTGTCTTGGAAGAACACTATCGCTGGTAATATCCCCTCATGCTCAAGGGAGCATCGGTGACATTAAGCTTGGATCTAATATCGCGTCTTAACCATGAAGTGTTTAGTAAAAATATCACCACCGATCTAATGTATTAACATAAAACACATCCAAAGCCTTGGATTGTACTAGTTTTCTAATGAAGTGATAATCCAGATGGACATGTTTCATCTTTGAATGTTGAACCTGGATTAGATGCCGAGAAAGAGAGCTAATGTTATCACAACCAAGTTTAGGTATACCAGAGATTGAAAACGGAGATCCTAAAAAGATAGCAAATCCACAAATCTCGCTGTACCCATGAGCAAGTGTCCTGTATTCAGCCTCTGTGCTTGACCTTGCCACTGTAGTTTGTTTTTTAGAAGACCAAGATACCACATTAGGACCTAAAAAGATGTAATAGCCACCTGTAGACCTTCTATCATCAACCCTGTTAGAGCACTACTCGGTCGAACTCGCATGCGTTGCTATCTCAAGCATGTTTGTCAATGTTAGTGATCAAAAC